>JAWZYT010003135.1:42500-55000 GCA_034508575.1 Petrolisthes manimaculis | reverse complement strand
CCGAGGCTTTTTTTTTTTTTCGTATTTGTTGATATTACCATCTGTCAATAGTGTCTTATCAGCCACACGACCCACAACCCATTAAAGGTGGGAATTTTATTGTTACATTGGAGTGTCGTGATTCCTCCAAAGTATGCCAGGAAACAGAACCAGATGAACAAAAATAGTGGGAATAGTGGGACAGGCTTGGGGTGGGTAGAAAGCCTGTCTCCTATTCCCGCAACCACCTAACCCTCCCCCCCCCCAAGCCTGTCCATGTGCACCTACTCCCGCACCCCCCAAAACGTCCCCACACACCCCTAAACCCCACGAAGCCTGTCCCCTATTCCCACACACCCCCTTAAAGCATCTGCCAGGTATCCTTAATAAATATCACCTAAATTTCTCCTTCAATACGACATTTAGTTTTTCTGATTCCTCTAAAGTCTAAAATATTAAAAAAAAACGAGTGTAAATAATTAAGCCTAATTTTTCTGTCTGTTTATATAAGTTTCCCGCGTATCTTATCACCACACAATTGCTGGTATATGTACTGTGGTCCTTTCCCTAAATATTTCTTCACATCCTGAGGAGAGAACATATGAGCAAATGTGAGCTTTTTTTTATTATGCAAATTACGTATGATGATGAAAGTGTGTGAGTGAGTGTGTGTGTGTGCTAACTACGTATGATTGTGTATAAGTGTGTTGAGTGCGATTGTATGTATGTGTGTGTGAGTGCATAATGTTAACTGTGTATGGTTGTGTATGTGTGTGAGTGCGTATGTATAAATAGTGTATAATAGTGTAAGTGTGAGTGAGTGCGATTGTATGACAGTGTGAGTGGGTGCGTATGTATAAATAGTGTATAATAGTGTGTATGTGAGTGCGTAGGTTAACTGCGTATATAATTATGGTTGTGCAAGGGAGTGAGTGCGTATGTTAACTGCGTATGGCCGTGTGAATGCCAGTGTTAATTGCGTATACGTTTGCGTTAGTGAGCGAGCGTCTACAACTCTACAATATGAATAGTGTACAAATGACTGTGTGTGCTAAATACGTTATTATTAGCGAATTCTTTATATGTGACTGGGAACATTATAACCTACTTGTATCTCAGAGGCCAGTGTCACGTGTGTGTGTGTGTGTGTGTGTGTGTGTGTGTGTGTGTGTGTGTGTGTGTGTGTGTGTGTGTGTGTGTGTGTGTGTATGTGTGTGTGTGTGTGTGTGTGTGTGTGTATAATCTGGTTAACTATGCTGTGAAATATCTTGTGTACGAATGTGCCTATTTCCATATGTGTTCGTGTTCGTGTGTATGCGCGTATGTGTGTGTGTGTGTATGTGTGTGTGTGTATGTGTGTGTGTGTATGTGTGAAAGTGTGAGGGATTGTGAAAGGGAGTGTGAGTAAGCAATCGCACTCTGGCCTGATCGTGAGTGTGTGTGTGTGTGTGTGTGTGTGTGTTGCATAAGCCCGTCCTTCACCAAGCTTTGTCACGTTGTATGTTGTACACTTTTAACCACAACATTCTTGAGGGTGACATTCCTCGTCTGCAGTTAAAGTTTTGTGTTGGTAAATCTGGAGCAACTGAATCCTCCAAACTATTCCAAGCAACAGAACACCATTATTTTTGTTAATTTGATCTTGTTTCCCGGCATTCGTTGGAGGAATCAAGGCACTTCAATGTACCAACAGAGAATTACCACCTTATGGACCCTGCATTTGATCGTGTATGAGAATGGAATTGGAGGCTTCTGATTCCTCCTGACTATGCCTGGCAACAGACTACCTTAATGTTACTAATGAGGGATCTGTTTCGTGGCATAGTTTGGAGGAATCATAGACCTTCCCTTCAATTCACCAACAAGATAATTTCCTCTAAAAGTGTACTAACTGAAGGCATCACAATAAACACACCGAAAATTCTAAGGTAGGAATTATTATAAAACTTTCAAAATAAATCTTCTGTATTCATTAATTAAATCTTCTGTATTCATTAATTAAATCTTTTGTATTCATTAATGTTACTGTCTCATACTTACTTTTATCATTAGTTATATTATAAGTTGCACGAATCTGATAAACAGAGCTGAGGAAAACCTTGCTTCCGAATAATGAGAGAGAGAGAGGAGAGAGAGAGAGAGATGTAGAGAGAGAGAGAGAGAGAGTGAGAGAGAGAGAGAGAGAGAGAGAGAGAGAGAGAGAGAGAGAGAGATGAGAGAGAGAGAGAGAGAGAGAGAGAGAGAGAAGAGAGAGAGAGAGAGAGAGAGAGAGAGAGAGAGAGAATGTGTGTGTGTGTGTGTTTTGCTTGCACGTATACACAAACCAAACAGATTTGAAGGTGCAAATGAGGTGGCCTGGCCTTATTACTAAGAATATAAAGCCTACTAACCTAAAAGTATTAGACGATAGCAAGAACAAGAATAGCAGAGAGAGAGAGAGAGAGAGAGAGAGAGAGAGAGAGAGAGAGAGAGAGAGAGAGAGAGAGAGAGAGAGAGAGAGAGAGAGAGAGAGAGATGGAAAGTGATAGTAAGGAGAGAGAGAGAGTGAGAGATAGAAAGTGATGGTAAAGAGAGAGAGAGAGAGTGTGTGAGAGAGAGTGTGAGAGAGAGAGAGTGGGAGAGATGGCAGGTGATGGTAAGATGGTGAAAGGTAAACAATGGAAAGGGAGGAAGGAGAGAGGAAGGGGGACAATGAGGAGGGACAAGGACCTTCCGACATGGGGCAAGAGAAAAAGACACACAGACATACAAACAAACAAAAAGACAAACAGATAAAAAATGTGTAAGGAAAACATTCTAACATTTTCCTCCATAAAATATCATTGGGTTGGGTTTTTAATTCCTACTTTTGTTTTTACTCTATATTTTCCTCTCATTATCCACGTCACACAAATTCCTCTATACTTTACTTGCCCAGCCTACACTTGTTCCTTCTTGACTATCCATATTGAGGCCAACTACATGCTCCACGATTCTTATATTCTTTATCTCTTCCTATCCCTCCCTTTCCACACCCAGAATACATGCTTGCTCATTCATTATCCATTTTTTCTTTCCCTCACGCTGATGTCTTCAAATCCCCTCACCACCACAACCACTACCGCATGAAACTTTTCTCTTCCTTCCTTCCTCCTCCTCTATATTTTTCCTTCCTTCCTCCTCTCCTCCTCCTCCTCCATCATTTTTCCCTTCCTTTCTTCTTTCCTCCTCCCTTTAATCTTCCTTCCTCTCCTCCTCCTCCATCATTTTTTTCCCTTCCTTCCTCCTCCATTTTTTCTTCCTTCCTCTCCTCCTCCATGATTTTTTCCCTTCCTTCCTTCTTTCCTCCCTTCCTCCCGCTTCCCATCCATCACTGCCTCCCTGCATGACTGTTCTCTCTACTCATGTTCCTCCCTGACCCCAATGTATCCCTCCCTTCCACCTTACCCTACAGTTTCCCCTTCTAAACCTGCACCTTCCCTCCCCTCCACCTTACCCTACAGTTTCCCCTTCTAAACCTGCACCTTCCCTCCCTTCCACCTTACCCTAGTCTCCCCTTACTAAACCTGCACCTTCCCTCCCTTCCACCTTACCTTACAGTCTCCCCTTCTAAACCTGCACCTTCCCAAACTTAGGAACCTACAGCGATATAAGCGATGCATGAGGGACCTATAAAAATATATATAGTGCCTTCATTATAATTATTAGGCAGCCAGCTCTATAGTCAAGACGTTTGTGTTCTCGTATAATGTAAATATGACTGATGTCTTCCTATTCATCTTTACCCCTGGCTGATGATTATCCCTCCACCACCACCAGCCTCCTCCCCAGACAGTCAACTCCCTAATAATTAATTCCCTATCCCTGAACACCCGCGTCTCTAATATGCATGAGGACATTACCCCCTTGTCCTCTCCTCTCCCCGTCACAGTCCTCCTTCCCCTTTTTTTTTTTTTTTTTTTTTTTTTTTTTTTTTTTTTTTTTTTTTTCTGGGTGTCATCCGTCCTTGTCACCTGCATGTCTGTCGCATCACCTTCATCCTACACGCATCACCTCTGTACACCTTGTCTTTTCCCTTTAGTACCTTGCATATATTCCTTGTCATATAAAATACAGTATGTGTCTTTCGTCAATGTTGCCTTGTCTTACCTAATTATTAACTGTCTCTCTACACTGTTACCTGTCATTCCTCTCTCTCTCTCTCTCTCTCTCTCTCTCTCTCTCTCTCTCTCTCTCTCTCTCTCTCTCTCTCTCTCTCTCTTATCTCATTTACCTGTCTTCTCAATCTGTTACATGCCACCCATTTACGTTCTCTGTCTCTTTTCACCTCTGTCTCAGTCACCTATATTTCACTTCACTGTTGCCAACCTTTCCTCACGTGTCTTCTCTCTCTGTTGTACGTCTTCCCTCCCTGTAATTCTCTTTCTCTCTGGTCTCTTCTAATTATCTCTGTACGTTGACCTCCCATCTCCCACTCTGGTATTACCCACCACTCCATATTTTTTTCTAGATATCAAGAGCATAGAAAAATGAAGAAGGATATTATAAAAAGCATAGTGAATGAGTATGATGATAGCGATAGAATACAGAATACAAAATAGGTGTATAGTAAACCCCTCCCTCTAATAATTTATTACAGTACCCAACTTCTCTCTCTCTCTCTCTCTCTCTCTCAGATTATTCGTCACAATCTTCCTCCTTCTTACCTCCAGCCTCCAACTCACCATATGTTTACATCATGGTTTACACACACACACCACCACCACTTCCTTCTCTCCACGTGTACAGCCTGCAGGCCATTACACTACCCCGTCATCTTCCCTCCCTCCCTCGCTTCTCTCCCCATCCCTCCCTCCCTCCCTCCCAACATGCACACATCCAAACGTAAGAGTCATATCCCCTCCCCTGCCCTCCCCCTATCTCTCTGTCTTTCCCATGGTTGCCTCATCATGTTTTCCCTCCCTATCACATTTTTCCTCCTCTCCTTCTATCTCTCTCTCTCTTTCACCACGTGTATACAATCTGGCCTCCCACCCCTCCACCCCGTCTTTCCTCCCTTCTCTTGTTACCCCTTCCCTCCCTCCACCTCCTCCCAGGCTCCTCGGTCATTCCCCCCTCCCTCCCCCTGGCGGTCTCGTTTTCCCCTCCCCATTCCATCTCTCTCACTCCCTCCAACACTTTCCTGGCAGTCTGAATCTCCCTCTCTATCTTTCACCCTCCATCTCTCCCTTGGCAGTCCTTGGTATCCCCTCCCCTTCCTCTCCCTCACTCTCCTCGGTCTCCCCTCCCCTTCCCCTCTCACTCTCCTCCCCTTCCTCCCTCACTCTCCATGGTCTCAGACCCCTCCCCGTCCCCTCTCCCCATCCTCCCCTTACACACTCCCTCCGTACCTCCCGCGCATCGTACGACCGCTCTCAGACGATCAATATACCGCGTGGAGAGAGAGACTGTGTTGGTACCGGTTCAGCTGCACCCAAACGCTGCCTTATTACAACAACTCTCTAGCCCTTGTTTACGTATTCTCTCTTATATTAAGCCTCAGTTACTCATTACCCAGTGTGTCGTCTACCAAGGAACAGGGTAGTACTGAGGGAGAACAGTGTATGTGCAGTGTGCCAGTGATTATTATAAAAACAGTATAGAAGGAGGAGGAAGGATTTGCGCCATCACACATCCCTCTTCACCCTCGTTTCACAACACTGCCGGCAAAAACTGGACGTAATTTTCACTCCCCCTACGATCTTCAGAACACAGGTGAGCTTTTACGATTAGCGAGTATCTCAAGAGGTAGTTTAAATCCTTCACAGTGTGTAAATAATTCATCCTGACTCACTATACACCGTGGTGAAGGCAGTGAATGGAATCGACGACGAGTAAACAAAACTTTGCCAAGGATTTAGTATTCAATTTTAAGGCGCTGTGTTGCAATAATACCGTCTATAATATTCTTGCCAGCCTCAAGTTCACGATGCTGATATGAAATAGTGTTTATAGGAGTTCATTAGGGTTAATCAAGTGTAATTTTGTCATATAGGAAAGCCAAAGGTGAACACAGGTATCACAGGCGCTTGCGTACAGCTGAGTAGGGTGGCTGGGGTACGATAATTATATGGAATCCTTACAGTTGGCTAAATAGACATATGAGACCAGTTTTCTATGGTTTTGCCCCTTTAGTCAGTTGCATTTATATGTCATCATTGTGTAGTACGATGGAAAGTACTATATAGGTGCCTTGGAATAAGTAGATACCGTTGTAAAAAAAAAACGATAATTTCACACACAAGCGACTTTTATCAACCCGACAGATGGCGTGATGTCGGGGTGGTGGGGGGGGTTCGTCTTATCGGGGTTCGAGGACAGTATACCGGATAAAACCAATACCAGAAATGCTCCCCTCTCCCTTCCCTCTACTCTTTTCTCTCCCATCGTATTCTGGACACGATCTACGACCCATTGTAAAGACGAAAGGCATAATGTTTTGTTTTGATGGTGTTCGCTATACTAAGGTTCCGGCTGGGTGGTTGTTGTAACGGGGTCGGTGCTAGGACCTACAGACAGTCAGGGTTGAGCAAAACGTTCATAGTAGCTGACGTGGTTTAAGTCTCTCTCTCTCTCTTTCTCTCTCTCTCTCTTAGATGAATGAAACGTTTAGTAGGTGACGTGGACTAATCTCTCTCTCTCTCTCTCTCTCTCTCTCTCTCTCTCTCTCTCTCTCTCCACTCAAAAGGTAAAAATTAATAATATAAATTAATATTCATATCAATTAATAAGGCACTAACGTAGAATATAAATAATATAATGTTACCAGACCACGTGTGAACCATAACTCACACGGGTAGAATAAAAAACAAAACAAGAACAATGTTATATGAGGTTGAACATTTACTGATGAACAAAAACAACACTACATGAGGTTGAACATTTACTGATGAACAAGAACTCACACGGGTAGAATAAAAAACAAAACAAGAACAATGTTATATGAGGTTGAACATTTACTGATGAACAAGAACAACACTACATGAGGTTGAACATTTACTGATGAACAAGAACAACACTGTATGAGGCTGAACATTTACTGATGAACAAGAACAACACTGTATGAGGTTGAACATTTACTGATGAACAAGAACAACATTATATGAGGCGGAACATTTACTGGTGAACAAGAACAACAGTATTGCTTGCTTGCCTTCCAATATTTATATGTTAAAGTATAATTATGTTCCTAGATGGGTAAATATTTGGGGTAATTCGTCTTAGGTTGTTCCTAAATGGGTAAATACTAGATTGTAGATTGTAAATATTTGATTGTTCCTAAATGGTTAAATATTTGGTGTAATTCGTCACCATCATCATCATCATCACCCATCACCATCACCCATCATCATCACCCATCATCATCATCATCACCATCATCATCACCATCATCATCACCATCACCCATCATCATCATCATCATCATCACCATCACCCATCATCATCATCATCATCACATCACCCATCATCATCACCATCACCCATCATCATCATCATCATCATCACCCATCATCATCATCATCATCACCCATCATCATCATTATCATCATCATCATCAACACGTTTATTATTTTATCATTATTACCGGATCATAATCGAAAATAATACAACTCGTTAAGGAGAAAAAAATATATAGATAATTACAAACAACTATACGTTAAGGGGATGCGGGAGTAGGGGACAGGCTTGGGGTTTTTTTTGGGGGGTGCGGGAGTAGAGGGACAGGCTTGGGGTGAAGGTTGGAGGAGTTAGGGGGGGTGCGGGAGTAGAGGGACAGGCTTTAAACCCACGGGAATAGGAGACAGGCCTTCTACCCCCCAAGCCTGTCCCCTCCCTACTCCAGCAACCTCCAACCCCCCCCCCCAAAGCCTGTCCCCCCTACTCCCACACCCCCTTAAAAGGAGAAAAAAAGTCTAAATAATTAAAACCAACTAAACAAGTATGGCACTTAAGGAGGTAATTCTGTTTTGGTACATTGGAGTGCCTTAATTCCTCCAAAGTAAGCCAGGAAACAGGACCAGAAGAGCAAAAATAATAAGTGTCGTGTTGCTTGGAATAGTTTGGAGGATTCCGTTGCTCCAGATTTACCATTACCAAACTTTCCCCTTAAACACACCACACAGGGCATAGCAGCAGTCCATTTAGCCTAATATTAATAATCGGTCTTGGGGCTGAGAGTAAGATTATCAATGAAGTTATCGAGACAGTCCATGGTCACTATGTATGTACACGGTATTATCTGTCAAGGTCAAGGAGAGAGAGAGAGAGAGAGAGAGAGAGAGAGAGAGAGAGAGAGAGAGAGAGAGAGAGAGTGTCAGTGGTGAGAGAGAGAGAGAGAGAGAGAGAGAGAGAGAGAGAGAGAGAGAGAGAGAGAGAGAGAGAGAGAGAGAGAGAGAGAGAGAGAGACCATTTAATTGCCTCATCATTCTGTCCTATGCTTTTCAATGTATTTAAATGATTACGTGCCTCAGCCACAGACTAAGCCAATACTCATAACACCATGTTGATGATGAGGATGTAGGTCGAATGTTTCTCAATTAATTCTGAACTGTATACAATCATGTTTTAATATTTTTGGAACATCTTTCGAACTAAGTGGCCTTGTAAAATTCAACGAAACTGACGAATCCCTTCCTTGGTCTTAAAAAAAAAAAATGTTGGCTATTAATATTCCTTGAAATTGCTCGATGTGTATTCGTTGATCCAGTACGTTGTGACTGTATAATGGTAACACTGTACTGTATATTGGTAACACTGTCGTAACATGAAACCGATGAAAACTGAGAAGTTGATGGAGGGTCGATATCATATTACTACTGCCGGGGTGTGAAGGACAGACTAAACCGCTAAACACTACTTAAATTTACACATTGAATCAGCCACTGTAGGAAGGATATATTGGACAGCTAAACACTATATAAATTAACATATTATATCAATCAAGGTGTGAATGAGACAAAATAACACAACAACATATAAATTTACACATTGCATCAACCAGGGTGTGAATGACAGATAAAATATCACAACAACATATAAATAAATAACACATTACATCAGCCAGTGTAGGAAGGATGTATTGGACAGCTAAACATATAAATAAATACCACATTACATCAATCAGGGTGTGTATGACGGACAAAACAGAAAAAACAACATATTAAAAACAACACCTTATATCAAACGGGGTGTGGAAACTAAACAACACAACACTACATAAATAAATATCACAATACATCAGCTAGAGAGTGGGAAGGACAGATTGGACAGCTAAACATCACATAAATAAGACTTGTTGATATAGCTGATAGAGGCGTAAAGTTATCCAGTCAGTACAATAATGGTTAGGATAATATTAATGATGACAAGACTGAAACAAGGATATAAACCTCTGTACTCATTATACTCTGCATGTTTGTATAGAGGAGATAAGGTATAGGGCTCCTCCTCCACATCTTATCTCATCTCCTCCAGTAGCCTAGTTTGTCTGTCTGTGTGTCTGCCTATCATTCGTTATCTGACATCATAATTGTTGTTCACTTCTTGGATCAGCTTATAGCCTATATATACACAACTACGTACGTATATACACTTAATTAAGGGGGAAGTACAGTGTTGGTAAATTTGTAGTGAATGATTCCTTCAAACTAGTCCAAGCAACAGAACACCATTATATTTGTCCATCTGGTCCTGTTTACTGGTATACTTTGGAGGAATCAAGGCACTCCAATGTACCAAAAGTATACTCTCCCCTTAATTAACCTTTTTTTTCTCATTTACAATTTATATAGTTTATTCAAAATTTGTTTTCCACTATAGCCTCTATCTATCTAGCTATTTCTATCTGTCTAACTATCTCTATTTATATATCTATCTATCTAACTATCGCTCTATCTATCTATCTATCTACTTCTATCTATCTAAGCATAAGAGGCCAAAAGGAACAAAAGTTTTGAACAGGGTATAGTAATGGGTGACCTTTGCCTGTGGATCCTATTTCACTTCCTTATTATTAATCTCTCTATCCTCTTCTATACCATACGTGCCTATTAACTTTTGTCTCCACTCACTTCATATAATATATTGTACACATTTTATCCCTATCAATGTTTTTTTCTTCATCGTCTCCTAACAATCTTTCTAATTATATTTTATCTTATTGTGTTACATATTCTAATCTTTTCATTATCGCCCTTTTCACGTAGTATGAGTTTCCTACTACCGAATATTTTCAGTTTTCATTATCTTATGTTTATAACTATTACTCTTTTTTTCTTCAACATCTCACTTCCTAACATCTTTACTCCTAAACACACGAGTCTTATATACTAACCTTTTCCACTCTCCTTTTACTACTCAATACCTCTTCATTATCACCATTATCTCCCTCCTCTTTTTGTGTCTTTCGTATCAGTCATTTCTCTCTCTCTCTCTCTCTCTCTCTCTCTCTCTCTCTCTCTCGCGGACAAAGAGCATCATCATCTAAGAAGGGAGAGACTTTTCTGTTTGGCAAATGTAAGGGGCTACGTATTCCTCTAATCTATCCCATGAAACAAATCACCTGGATGATGTGACTAATGGGGGATCTTTTTCGTGATATAGTTTGGAGGATCTGCTGGTCGCCTTCCAATAAATTTACCGTCAAGGAGGGGAGGGGATTGTCTCACCAAACCCCTTCTACGCTACTGCCATTATCCCTCCTGTCTTCTCCCCAAATTATTCTACATATATAAGAAGCTCAGTGTAGGGTCTCTTCAGGGTCCTTTAGCTTCTCTTTTCCCCCCTGCTGGAAATCTGATGTGGCTCCCCTGACGGTCGTTCTTGTTAACTTTATAGAACTGGTGATGTAAGGCAACACTGTGTCACATTCATTTGCGTACCGTAACCCGATTTTGGTGTATCGTATCTTTAAAAAAATAGAATGATAAGGGTATCAATATCTTGTAACAGTTTTGAGCACCTATTTTTTTGTCTCCGATTTTACAATATCATAACTTCAAAGATAGAATGAATGATAATGGGTTTTTCTCGTGACATTATTTTAATTAAGTGCCATAATAAGTACAAGTACACTGTAATGTATATGACGCAACCTGCTTTTAATATACTAAATGATATAATTTTTGCTTCTGTATATATGGAGTCACTGATCCCATCTAAAAAAAAAAAAAAAATGGTTTTGTCTATTCGAGGGAAAAAATCACACCGGTCGTCAGATTGAAGGGGTTAAGGGGGTGTGGGAGTAGGGGACAGGCTTGGGGTGTGTGGGAGTAGGGGACAGGCTTGGGGTGTGTGGGAGTAGGGGACAGGCTTGGGGGGTGCGGGAGTAGGGAGACAGGCTTGGGGGATGCGGGAGTAGGGGACAGTCTTGGGGGGTGCGGGGCTAGGGAGACAGGTTTGGGGGGTGCGGGAGTAGGGAGACAGGCTTGGGGGGTGCGGGGGTAGGGAGAAAGGCTTGGGGGGTGCGGGAGTGTGGAGACAGGCTTGGGGGGGTTAGGGGGTGCAGGAATAGGGGACATAGCCAGCGAATCCTCCAAAGTATATCATGAAACAGATCTCGTATTAGTAATGTTGTGGGTAATTTGTTTCCTGACTCAGTTTGGAGGAATCAGAAGCCTTCCAATTAACAAGAGGTTCTCCCCTTAATGATATAAATCTACCGTAGCAGTCGTAAGTAACTCTATCAAAACTATTCCACTCCGAGCGTCCATAATGACCTCATTACTCTAAATTCACGTCTTTACGGTTCACTCTGCCATTAAGGGGAGAGTATACTTTTGGTACATTGGAGTGCCTTGATTCCTCCAAAATATGCCAGGAAACGGGACCAGATGGATAAAAATAAAGGCGTCCTGTTGCTTGGAATAGTTTGGAGGAATCAGTTGCTCCAGATATGCTAACACTGTACTTCCCCCTTAACTACGTCTGGCTTAAGAGAATAGAATACATTGATTCCTCCAATGTATGCCAGGAAACGGGACCAGATGAACAAAAGTAATGGTGATCTGTTGCTTGGAATAGTTTGAAGAAATCAGTTGCTCCGGATTTAACAACACTGTATTATACCCCCTTCAGGCTGATTTCTCTGAAGCATACCAAGAAACTAATCACCTCAATATTATTAATAGGGATCTGTTTGGTGACATAGTATACAGCATTCAGTAACTCTCTATCTCTCTATCTCTCTCTATCTATCTCTCTCTCTCTCTCTCTCTATCTCTCTATCTATACTCTCCACGTTACCGACAAGAGTTTCTCCCCTTGAAAAAAACAAAAAAAAAAACAATAAACATTATGATATAGGAAACTGCAATAACACCTTTCACTCATTTTAAACCATTGACGAAACCATTGAATCCATTTATGTATATTTCCCCTACCAGTATAAACATTAGAGTATCGATTTCTTCTTCAATACTGGTTCGAGTTTGGGCGTGACTAAACTTTTTTTTAGACCCTTTTGACCGACAGCACATACCATTTATTTCTCAGATTCAAGATAT
>JAWZYT010003135.1:7500-40000 GCA_034508575.1 Petrolisthes manimaculis | reverse complement strand
GCCGAGAGAAGAGAGAGAGCCAGGAAAAAAAGATATATCCAGTAGGTTACATTTTAGGGAGACAGAGTGGATTGGGGGAGGGGGGTGGTGGGTGGGGGGGGGTTAAGTGATGAGCAAATAACAGTCGCATTAGTTGCAATTATTCTTCCTAATTACCCTTTGTCCATTGATAGCTAGGGTCATGAGTAGTTTGGAGGGAGGGAGAGAAAGAGGAGGAAAATGGAGGGAGGAAAATGGAGGAAAGCTTGAGGGGGACAATGGAGGAGGGAAAGAGGAGGAAAATGGAGGAAGGCTTGAGGGGGACAATGGAGGGAGGAAAGAGGAGGAAAATGGAGGGAGGGCTTGAGGGGGACAATGGAGGGAGGGAAAGAGGAGGAAAATGGAGGGAAGGCTTGAGGGGGACAATAGAGAGGGAGGAAAAAAGGAGGAACATGGAGGGAGGAAAAGAGGAGGAAAATGGAGGGAGAAGAGGAGGCAAATGGAGGGAGAGAAAGGAAGAAAATAGGAAAATAATGGAGGAAAGGCTTGAGGGGGACAATGGAGGGAGGAAAGAGGAGGAAAATGGAGGGAGGGAAAGAGAAGGAAATGGAGGGAGGAAAGAAGAAGAAAACGGAGGAAAGGTGCAGGGGGAGACAATGGAGGGAAGACTAAGGGGACAATGCGGGAGGAGAGGGAGGAAAAATGAGGCGAAGAGGAGAAGGAGGGGAAAGATGAGAGAGAGGATAAACACTTTTCTCATGCTTCAAGAGTTGGTTAATGTGGAGCAAATGATTCCTCCAACAATTCCAGGCAACAACCAACATCTTTTTGATAATTTAGTCGAAGCACTCAAATGAACCAAAAGTGAAATATACTCGTAATCATCGTTTTACTGGCGTTGCATCAGAAACTCGTACACCACCACACACACACACACACACACACCACACACACACACACACACACACACACCCACACACACACACACATACGTAAACACACACACACACACACACACACACCACACACATACGTAAACACACACACACACACACATGCACATACGTAAACACACGTAAACACACACACACACACACACACACACACACATACGTAAACACCCACACACACCACACACACACACACACACACACATAAACACACACACATACAAAACACACACACACACACAAATACATAAACACACACACAAATACATAAACACACACACACACGTACACACACACACACACACACACACACACACACACACACACACACACACACACACACACACACACACACACACACACACACACACACGGTTGTACACTGCATAGTTCTGCTGCATAATATTCACATCTCGTTATACAGTACACATCTGCTCACATTTACTCCACCTGCACTGCAACACACACAACACAACACAACACAACACAACACGACAACAACACAACACGACACAACACAACACGACAACAACACAACAACAAACAAGACACGACAACAAGACACGACAACACACAACACAACAGACACAACACAACACAACACAACACAACAACACGACACATGTACTAATAATAGGTTTATATTCCAAGATCAACATCGTGGTGAGAGGGCCGGTATGGTATCCAGAACACACACAGATGATAGTAAGCAGTTTTGTCAAGTGTTGATATTACTGAATCAGATGTTTATGAAATATGAATGTAATTTAATCAGTTTTCACAGTCATGAGTTGTCGAAGTTTCTCAAGTTGTCTGACTAATCAGCCTCGACAGTCATCAGTTTGTTTACATACTTTTGTTTCATAGCATTGAATAAAGGGCTATATACAATTTATTTTATACATTTCTTTATATTAACACACACACACACACTGGACCTATACTTACATAACACACACACGCACACACACACACACACATGGACCTATACTTACATAACACACACACACACACACACACACACACACACACACACACACATGGACTTATACTTACATAACACACACACACATATGGACCTATACTTACATAACACACACATACACACACAAACACATGGACCTATACTTACATAACACACACATACACACACACACAAACACATGGACCTATACTTACATAACACACACACACACACACACACACAACACACACACACACACACACACACAGAGAGCCAGGCTGAGTGTTTAGATACCCGAGGGTTGACAGGAGAAGCTGGTGCTGCCGTCCCAACCTTTCTCATTCACTCCTTACACCACCACCAAAGGAAAGCAGAAAATAAAAGAATACACACAGACGGGAAAAAAATGGTAAAAAGTCGGAGAGGGAGAGAGAATGAAAGAATAAAGAATGAGAAAGGAGTGACAGAATAAGAGAGGGAGAGGGGTGAAAGAAAAAAGAGAGAGAGAGAAAGGAGTGACAGAATGAGAGAAAGAGTAATAAATAAAAAGAAAAAGTTGACAGAAATAGAAAAAGAAAGAGAAACAGAGAGGACAACACAAATAAATACATAAATAAATAAAATGAAGAGACCACCATGACAGAGGCAAGAAAAAAAAATAGAGAGATTGAGTAAGAAAAGGTGACAGGTGAAAGACTCTGTTTGTCCCCCCTTCCTACCTTACCCTGCCACCCTTCCTACACTGCCACCCTTCTTCCTACACCTGCCACCCTTCCTACCTCTCCCCTACCCACCCTTCCTATCCCTGCCCACTCTTCCTACACCTGCCACCCTTCCTACCTACACCTGCCACCCTTCTTTCCCCTGCCACCCTTCCTACCTTCCCCTGCCCCCTGCCACCCTTCCTACCTTCCCCTGCCCACTCTTCCTACACCTGCCACCCTTCTTACACCTGCCCCCCTACCTTCCCCTGCCACCCTTCCTACCTAGACCTGCCCCCCTATACCTTCCCCTTCCATCCTGCATCACCAACCATGGAGCTAGAATAGGAGGAGGCGGCCCGCGCGTTCATTTGGGTCTCAGTGGAGTGAAGCCAGTCAGGTCCTCAGAAGCCAACGCCTAGTATTGGCAAGAAAGGCTGACCACTCATAGTACCCATACAGTTTACCCATATTCCTCACGATGTTTATTCATTTTTAATTACGGTATGACATGTATTTCGTATTCTTTAATTAATAACATACAATTCACACATCTTTCAATAATATAAATAGAAAGTTATAAATTACTGACCTATCACTCTATACCAAATTGGCCACTGAAATGTATAAGTTTTGTATATATTTGTCAACTCTTTACTTTCACTTTGGATGCCAACTTCTTAGTAATTTGTTTGGCCTTATATACATATTTCACCTGCAAATATGATTCAGCAACTGCCTTAATTAACTAATTCAAGTGATTATCAGTCGTACATGTGGCCAGCTAAAGTAGAAAATATGTATTTGTGGGCATAATATATTAACACTGATATTATTATTTTGCTACAATCTACCCTCACCAAAGTGGTGCTGGACCCTCTTTCCCTAAACAGTTTTTCTGATGTAATACATATATCAATTACATCATCAGATGGATACACCAAGTTTACTCTGTCTTTAAGTTTTACCAAGGAAAGAATATGTTTATCAGTCTTGTCTGAGTTTAGGGCAACAATGTATGGTTCACAATACAAGGACTTCATTAACATATATATCAAATCCTGCTATATACAAAACTATCTTATTTGTACACTTTGAGAGATGAGACTGACTTGGAATATACATGTATTCCTCTGACTCTTCATTAACAGAATCAGATAATATCCTACTTTTCAGAACAGAGTCATTGATTACCTAAAGAGAAATATTATTTTTAATATTTCTATATAATTGGAATAATATATAATTGGAACAGAATCCAATGGTATGCATTTCCTTGGAATAATAGGCATGGCTAAGTAACCGATCATCCTAACTAGGGAGGCAAAATGAATAATGCAATATTTAATGATACATGTAATGCCAATTACAGTTACACTGGGAAGGAAGCCAACTCTTATACTGTATATGTCATGAAGTCGGAAAAAGAAAAATAACTGAATTATTGTTGTATATTCAAAACCATGACATTTTCAACCTTAGTGATGGGTTGGTGATGGGTCTCGCAAACGTAATCCCTTAATGAACTTCCTAATTGATAAATCGGTCCCTCCCTAAGTAACACACAAACACAGCCGTTTATTAATTTGTTTGGTGACCCTCCCTCACACGTAAACATATTTTACCACACCCAGATTGTACACACACATACACAAGCACACGCACACACACACACACGCATAGACATACACATGACATACTTTGATAACTGCATAAAAAGGAACTGCTTTACTGTATAATATGTTATTTCTTCACTCTGTCCTGACCACTGAAGATAGTGGTAGTGTTCACCCAAACTGTTTAGTGACAATATATATCATTGTCTGCAGAATGTATGAATTAATCACCTTTTGGGTGACATAAGTCATGGCCAGATTAATAATTAAGGAGCGGCTGGCGAGCTTCTTGCCAATCCCAATGTGGCTGACCTGACCTCACTTTTCTGACCGCGGGTCGTCTCCTCCTATTCTAGCTCCATGTCACCAACACCCTCCTCCTCCCCTCCCCACCCCCTAACCCCCACGAGTCTGGTCCAGTCACTAGGGAATGGAATCTTGGGAGGGGGACGGGGGCGACTTTATTTCTGTAGTGTGGTTTCTGGGTGAGAGGGAGTGAGTGAGGGAGAGGGAGGTGAGGTTTAAGGAGTTAGATATAGGCTATTTATGGGTGGGTTGAGGGTGGGAGGTGAGGTTGAGGGAGTTATTTGAATGTATGGGTGGGTTGAGGGTCGGAGAGAGATTTTTTGTGTGAGGGGGATAGAGTTTTGTAGCTAAATATATGTGTGGGAGGCAGGGTTTGTGTGTAGGGGAAGGAGGTGAGGTTGAGAGACTTAGTAATATATATGTATGGGTGGTGTGTGGGTGGGAGGAGGTTGAGAGACTTAGTAATATATATGTATGAGTGGTGTGTGGGTGGGAGGAGGTTGAGGGAGTTAGTAATATATATGTATGAGTGGTGTGTGGGTGGGAGGAGGTTGAGAGACTTAGTAATATATATGTATGAGTGGTGTGTGGGTGGGAGGAGGTTGAGGGAGTTAGTAATAGGGTATATATGGGTGGTGTGTGGGTGGGAGGAGGTTGAGGGAGTTAGTAATAGGGTATGTATGGGTGGGAGAGAGACAGACAAGAGACCTATACCCTCCCCTGCTCTGACGGCTTACATGATGATGATGCTATTTGAGTTTCCGCTTGCAGGCCAAAATCATTCTCAATTCGGTCTCTGAAGTCTGATTCCCTGTCACTTGATCAGTCTTTCCAAACCCTCCATGCATCCCGGTGTCATGGAGTGTGGAGGGGAGGCCATCAATAGTCAACTTTTTTTCCTTTTTTTTTCTGCATCACCACTTTTTTTCTGTTTGTGATTGTGGTATGCGACACTAAATTTAGCTAACCACATTATGACCCCGTAAGAGAATTGTTGTATACGAGCAGCTAAGGATGACACGAGGGGCCATGAACCGGTACAGTATATACTCGTCCCGGTTCGACTAGTTATTTTGGTGTGCTGAGAAACTGTAGACAATACAAATTTAAATAAATATAATTAAATATAATAATAATAATATATACAGAGTACAGTCGACTTGTTACATTTGGACAATATGCTAACAAAAACATAATATATATTCTCTCCTTTGCAGATTCATTACTAAACTTTAACTCACTCTCATATATTATAAATAGTATATATTAGATTATTAAAACCAAACAGCCTCACAAAGATCACAAACTGGGGCTGTTTTTGTTTGTAGGTCTTTTTTTTTTTAGTCCCATTGAGAATTTTCCCCCTGGCATTCATTAAGACCCCAACCCATCATTAGTGTTATTCATTACCCATTCATTAGCCACTTCCGGGTGCACGGTGTCAGAGGCGATTAGCGCGAGAGCAAACGTTGACCTTCCTAGTTAGCAAGTTATTAACGAGACGAGCGACACGAGACCATCACAGCAGTAGTTTAGGCACGAAACTCAACTCTCTTCATCTCTGAGCTTCATCATTTATAAACCTTTTACTTAAGCACCCTGTGATCGTGTGTGAAAATTGAAGGCTTCTGATTTCTCCTGACTAAGCCACGAAACACGCTCCTTCCATATAGGTGGTGTTTCGTGGTAATATTTGAAGGACTCGTTTATCTCCAATTTTTCTGACTACATCAACGGGTCCTTAAGGGGATTGAAAGTATAGTGTTGGTCAATCAGGAGCAACTGAATTCTCCAAACTACTCCAAGCAATAGAACACCATTATTTTTGCTCTTCTGGTCCTGTTTCCTATCATACTTTGTAGGAATGAAGGCACTCCAATGTAACAAAAAAGAATTACCACCTTAAGGGGATGGTATAGTGTTGGTAAATCTGGAGTAAGTGATTCCTCCAAACGATTCCAGGCAACAGGACACCATTAATTTTGTGAATCTGGTCCTGTTTCCTCTAAGGTATAAAAAACATTATCTCCTTAATACAGTAAACTCTCAATTGACACTGGAATTATGTATGTGAAATGGAGTGAATGTAATGAATGTCTGTACTGTAAACACTTATTGTATGTACACTACATTACACACACACACAAAAAAAAAAAAAAAAAAAAAAAAAAAAAAAATAATAATAATACAAGTGTACTGTACAATGAGTTTTTTTTTTCTGTACACAGTTTCGTTACACACACTACATTACATACACACCTTTAATCAAGACCAGTGTAAAATAATAATTCCCTGTACCTTTTCCTTATGACCTGACTGAAGGCTAGTAGGTTCGTATGATAGTAAAGTATAATAGTCTAGTAATTTATGTACGATTAGATTAAGAGGACACCGATATAGTTTAGACATTTTTGGAGATTATGATTCCTCCAAACTATTCCAGGCAACAGGATACCATTATTTTTCTTCATCTGGGTCTGTTTCCTGGCATACTTTGGAGGAATCAAGGCACTCCAATCCATCAAAAGTATACTCCTCCCTTAAAGGGGTATTGATTCCTCTAAAATTCTAAAATATGGCAGGAAACAGACTAAAGTGATATCCTAAGTGTATGGACATAAGGGATAGAGTTTTGTAGCACTTTCTGGCCCTCTCCTCCCACTCCTGTTTTCCATGCCATTCCATTCTCTTGCCTGTTTATTATTCCTTTCTGTCTCTTGCCTTGCTTTGTTATTCTTTGCTGTCATTCTCTTACTCATTTATCTCTTCTCGCTCTCATCCCTTCCTCACTTCACTGTTGACGTTTGCCATTTCCTTTTTCAACGTGTTTATTCCTCTCCATTTCCCTCCCTCTTATCACATCTTACTCCATCCTTATCCCTCCTCTCCTCTCCCACTACCTCCTCTCTTCCCTCCTTGCATTTCCTCCATTTCCCTCCCTCTTTATCAGTTCCTACTCCATCCTTATCCCTCCTCCCTTACCTCCTCTCCTCTCCACTTACATTTCCTCAATTGCACCCCTCCCTTTCCCTTTCCTTCCCTCTTACCACCCTCTACAACATCCTTCTCCCTTCTCTCCTCTCCTCTCCCTCTCCCTCCTCTCCTCCCACCCAGTATTTCCTCCACTGCATCCCTCCCCCTCTCCACATCCCTCTTATCACCCTCTCCCTCTCCCTCCTCGCACCCTGTATTTCCTCCACTGCATCCCTCCCCCTCTCCACATCCCTCTTATCACCCTCTCCTCTCCCTCTCCCTCCCCTCCTCCCACCCTGTATTTTCTCCACTGCATCCCTCCCCCTCTCCACATCCCTCTTATCACCCTCTCCCTCTCTCTCCTCCCACCCTGTATTTCCTCCACTGCATCCCTCCCCCTCTCCACTTCCCTCCTCCCTCCTCCTGCCTTCCTCTTCACCACCCACTCCACCACCGTCCCTCCATTTGACGTATCACATCCGCACCCATTAAGCTGCATGAATAAGTAACTTAGATCATCACTTCCCTTTAATGTCACATCTCTCTCTCTCTCTCTCTCTCTCTCTCTCTCTCTATGTGTATGTGTGTGTGTGTGTGGTGATTCCCTTGTATAACCGACATTTCTCAATCTGTGTGTGTGTGTGTGTATGTGTGTGTGTGTGATGATTCCCTTGTACAATATAACCGACATTTCTCAATCTCTCTCTCTCTCGCTCGCTCTCTCTCTCTCTCTCTCTCTCTCTCTCTCTCTCTCTCTCCTACTAAATATCCCCTCTTCTCCCTCCCACCTTCCCCTCTGTTGACCCTCATGTCGAGTAAACAGTCAAGGCCAACCATCACAATAAAGGAGATTTGCTATTCTGAACACACAAAATGCATGGCAGGGGGTTAGGGAGGGAGGGGAGAAATGTATGGTATGGGGGTCAGGGAGGGGAGAAATGTATGGTATGGGGGTCAGGGAGGGAGGGGAGAAATGTATGGTAGGGGAGTCAGGGAGGGAGGGGAGAAGTGGTATGGTAAGGGGGCCAGGGAGGGAGGGGAGAAATGTATGGTAAGTAGGTCAGGGAGGGAGGGGAGAAGTGGTATGGTAAGGGAGTCAGTCAGGGGGGGGGGAGAAATGTATGGTAAGGGAGGCAGGGAGGGGAGAAAGGTCATGTGGAAGTGGAGGGAATGGAGAGAAGAAACCTAGAGAGAGAAGGGAAGGTGAGAGAGAAGGTGCAACGATTGGAATTGGAGAGAAGAAACCTAGAGAGAGAAAGGAAGGGGAGAGAAAGTCCAACGATAGGAATTGGAGAGAAGAAAATAGGAGAGAGAAGGGAAGGGGAGAGAAGGGAAGGGGAGAGAAGGTGAAGCGATAAGAATTGGAGAGAAAACAGGAGAGAGAAGTGAAGAGGAGAGAAGGTGCAACAATAGGAATTGGACCGAGGTAAACAGGAGAGAGAAGGTGAAGCTGTATGGAGTTGAAGGGAGGGAAAAGGAGAAAGGAAATCTTGGAAATGGAAGAAGGGAAGACTAGAGAACAAGGGAGTAATGTACGACTAAGGGGAGGCAAAAGAAGATTAGATTAGGTTTATTAAGTTTATCAAGGGGAGATGCTTAGGACAGGTGGGAGAAAAGGAGAGAGAGTGAAGGTATAAAAGACGAAAGGGAAGAGGGAAGGGAAGAGAGAAGGGATGGAAGAGGGAAGGGAAAAGTGAAGGGATGGATGACGAAAGGGAAGAGGGAATGGAGTGAGAAGGAATAAGGAGGGGATGGACAGTTTGGAGGAATCAGCGCCTTCCAATTTGACCACCAAAAATTATACTTTCCATTTTCATCATGAGTTTCCTGGACACAACTTGCCTTTCCATCGTTCCTGTCCTAGAGCATAAAACAAAAACACTGATAACGATAAAAGACTGATAAAAACACTAATTCCAGGTACACAATTTCTATGTAAAGTGTCTGTATTTATCTGCGTTTGGGGACGGCACTAAACTAAACAAAACAAAACTAAACTAAACTAAACTAAACTAAACTAAGAGTACTCAGGGAAGAGTCAGGTGGATAGGGGCAGGGATCTTGTGATAGGGCAGGAGGCAGGATTGTGTGTGTGTGTGTGTGTGTGTGTGTGTGTGTGTGTGTCTGTGTGTGTGTGTGTGTGTGTGTGTGTGTGTGTGTGTGTGTGTGTGTGTGTGTGTGTGTTTATATCTGCGTGTGCTGGAGTCTGTAATCCTTCCCCCAGAAAACCACTCCTGGTTAAGGCAACGTAGAATAAGATGGAACAAAAAACGGAGGTAGGAAGAGAGAGATTATAAGGGAGCGGTAACGAAGGGGAGGCAGAAGAGAGGACCCAGATAAAAAAAAAGGAGAATGAAATTAAAGCGTGCAACATGAGGGAAGGGGACGAAAAGACGGAAAGGGAGAGGGAGAGAGAGGATGATAAAAGAACAAGACGCAAGAAATGAAGCATACGGAAGGGAAGGGAAGGGAAGGGAAGTGAAGGGAAGGGAAGGGAAGGGAAGTGAAGGGAAGGGAAGGGAAGAGAGACAGACGAATGAAATGATGGGAGGAATGTAGTTAATCACATCGGAGAGAAAGAAAGATGCAGACGGACAAGTTAATTGATGGGGTACATGGAAACTCAGTGACTGTGTGTGTGTGTGTGTGTGTGTGTGTGTGCGTGTGTGTGTGTATGTGTGTGTGTGTGTGTGTGTGTGTGTGTGTGTGTATGTGTGTGTGTGTGTGTGTGTGTGTGTGTGTGTGTGTGTGTGTGTGTTCTGTGTGTGTGTGTTTACATATATACAGATAGATAGCGAGAGGGACAATAAGGAAAAATAACAAAATGCTACAAAGATTATTAAGGAATATTTCATAAATGGATTCCAAGAAGGGAGAAGTATAAAGGAGAGGGGAGAGGGGAAAAGCAGAAAAATACAAGAGCGACAGTAAAGTAGCAGAAATGGACAAAACAAGCTGGAAAAGATAAGAGAAATATGAACAAGTTAATAATTGTACGACTACCAGATGAAAATTAATCTACATATTAAGGGTAAAAGTAAGTTAATTAGCCTCAAAACCCCAGAAAATCTACGTCCTTTGCTATACTCCCTCAGCAGTTAATATCTCGAGTTGATTATAGACCCTTGAGGGGAACTGGTGACTTTTACAACTTGTGATAATTAAAAGGTTTCCTGTACATATTACACTACTATATACCACACATTGAACCACACCATACTACCACCACCACTACCACACATTGAACCACACCATACTACCACCACTACCACCACAGGACTAACCACATTACTACTCCACTATTACTACCACCACCACTACCAGACTATTATTCCACTACCACCACAGACTACTATTCCACTACCACCACTACCACCACAGACTAACCACATTACTACTCCATCACTACTACTACTACTACTAATAATAATAATAATAATAATAATAATAATAATAATACATGACCACCCACACTACTACTACTACCACCACCACTACCACCACATGACAAAACCACACAATTACACTCCATCATCACTACCACCACTACCACCTCCATTCCCCCCCCCCCACCCACCACCACCACCCACACCACCATACCCCCCACTACCACCACTTCACTCCCTTAAATCACCCGTCCCATTAGTTCCTCGTGGCAGCCTATAATAACGTCGTATGTCACATGGCAGGCCACAATACACTTCTTTACCTTGAAGTATTACTCCATTCGCGTAGAACAGCTTCCATCCAGTCCACTCGAAAATCATCATCTTTTTTTCTCCTCTTTGGGCGGCTCGTGGATAATTGATATAACCGATGTGTAACCTTTTCTTGTGTCATTTTTTAGTATTCTAACACGTTTGCCAATACTGCCTGCTTGTACTTTATATTATATCACTATTCTTCATATTTGACGCCCTGAGTACATATTTGGCTGGTGCGTAATTGACGATCGACAGTTTGCTTTTTATGAGTTGTATGTTTTCCTGATAGATATACATACGCTGAAACCTTTAAAAAAAATGAAATCCCTCGAGTTACTGAAAATGTCATGTTTGTCTACTCATAATGACGTGTCTAGCAACTCACCTGCCTATAAGCCTGTAATACATTCTCCGTAGGTGGATATACGAAAGGAGTTGATTGAGATTGAGATGGATAGCAATAACTGATAATCTCCAACTACATATTCCTGAGACAGAGCACCACACCATTAAGAACACATATATTATCGAAGTCGCAATTACAAGGAGAGACTCATTCAACTTTCAAGACTCTCTTTAAGAACCCAGCGATAATGTCTATGTGTGAGTCATCAAGGAGACAGATTACCCGAGTGATTACAGACCAGACAACCTCGAGTGTCTCTATTACATTGTGCCGAATAATAACACACCTTACATTACTGGAGATAGAGCCACACTTAGCATTATTAAAGGTAGTGGACGAGTTGATATTATTTCAGATAGTGTAGTTGTGACACATTTACTGCCCCCCTCCTCCTCCTCCTCCTCCTCCTCCTCCTCCTCCACCTTCTCATACTCATTGACCCACTCCTCCTCGTAATTCTTAAAAGTCCCCTTCCTCCTTCCTTCCCTCCCCTTCCCCTCACAAGTACTGCCTTCTATCTTGTATTTCTCTTCTCACTCGCTGCCCTCTCCTCCTATCTTCTAATTCTATTCTCACTCGCTGCCCTCTCCTCCTCTTCTTCTCCCCTTTGCCACATTTTCCTTCCCTCCCCACACTCACTGACCATCCCTTTCTCCTCCCATTCGTTGCTCTTCCTTCCTCCCTCACTGCCACGCTCTGTCCTCTACGCCTTGTCTATCAGCACTACTCACACTATGTACCAATTCCTCCTCCTTCCTGATACACACCTTCCCCCTCCCGTACCCTCCCATCTTTAGTCTCATTGCCTTCCTCGCTCCACTCCTCGTTAAATGAGGAGAGAAATGTTGAGGATTCGCTGTCTGCATGCTTCTCCACTTCCTCCTCCTCCTCCTCCTCTTCATTTTACCTCCTTTTTTTCTCTTTCCTCCTCTTTTTACCTAATTTTCTTATCTTTCCTCCTCATTTTACCTCCTTTTCTTCTCTTTCCTCCTCATTTTCCTCCACCACCACCTCCTCCTCCTCCTCCTCCTCCTCCTCAGTACGTGATAGGTGATGGAGCCAATCCCCCAGACACTACCATCACTCGTGTTCTGCCTCTCGTTACTCGTCGGGGTGGGTGTCGGGGTGAGCATGCATGGGAGGCTTGGTGAGGCACAGTTACGAGGCTGGTGACACTGATGGCGTAGGTGGTGTGGCAATCAAGGCGATGCACGAGATTGTGAAGAGTATATCCAAGTACGAATGGAAGTGGATAGTGATAGTATAATGTAATGGTTGATTGTGAAGAGTTATTATACCCAAGTACGAATGGTAGTGAATAGTGATAGTATAATGTAATGGTTGATTGTGAAGAGTTATACCCAAGTACGAATGGTAGTGAATAGTGTTAGTATAATAATGTAATGGGAGATTGTGAAAAGTATACCAAAGTAAGAATGATAGTAATAGTATGATAATGTAATGATAGTATAATAATATAATGATAGTATAATAATATAATGATAGTGTAATAATGTAATGATAGCGTAATAATATAATAAAAGTGTAATAATGTAATAGTATAATAATGTAATGGGAGATTGTAAAGAGTATCCCCAAATGTGAAAGGAAGGAAGCGAAAGTATAATAATGCAATGGGATAATCGTAGTCGTAGTAGGATCTGAGCAGAGGATGGATAATTGAACCGTTTTTTTTTTTTTTTTTTTTTTTTTTTTTTTTTTGAAGAGTACCCTGAAGTAAACCCGAACCAGCGAATATCAAACAACACTTTTATCATGACGCCGTGTGTGTGTATATATATGTGTGTGTGTGTGTGTGTGTGTGTGTGTGTGTGTAATAATAAATAATAATAATAAACGGTTTATTGGACAGAGTGCAGCCCTGAGGCTGAAAATATACATACATAATAAATTGATATAATGGACATAATGGATGAGTAGGGTGAGATGTGTAATATATATACAAAGATGATACATGAATGAATAGAGTGGATGATTACTTATTTATTATATTTGTGATGGTAGGAATAGGACTATTTTTGTATCTGTCCGTTCTCGCTTTGATGGGTTTCAATTTATTATAGTGACGGGCTGCCCTAGATGGAGGGGGCAGGGTGGGGGGTAGAAGTGGACGGAGTCTGGGGTGTAGCAGCAACTTTTCACCAAAGGTCTGAAGGTCACGGTGGTGTCTTTCTGTCAGTGAGGGTAGCTTAAGGGAGATTAGCGCCTGGTCGTAGGTAGTGTAGGTGACCCCCAATATAACTCTACAGGCTCTCTTTTGTACCCTCTCCAGCCTGCGTTGTTGTGTGATGGTTAGTGATGATGAGAAGGCTGGAGATGAGTAGGTCAACTTGGGTAGGATGAAAGTAGTATATATATCCCTGAGTTGTTGATGTAGGGCACCCAGGGACTTCATTGTTTTTAGCATGTAGAGTCTGTAGGTGGTTGCCTTGATGATGGTGGTGATGTGTTGCTTCCAATCCAGTTTATTATCAATGGTGACTCCCAGAAGTTTAGTTGACTCAACCAGCTGTAGTGAGTGAGAGCCAATAGTGACATTAGGTGGTGGTACTGGAGTGGTGGATGTACTGATGTGCATCACTACACTCTTGCTTTGGTTGATGGTGACACTATTTTCTCTGGTCCAGGATTGCAGGTGGTCGAGGATATTCTGTAGATGACTGTAATCAGGAGAGTCATTGTTAATAGTGACTCCTACTGTAGAGTCATCCACATACTTCCAGCGGTGTGGTGTGTCAGTGAGGGCATCGTTAATTAGTAGCATAAAGCAAAGAGGGCCCATTTTTGTTCCTTGGGGGATGCCAGAGGTCAGGTTTCGAGAGGTGGAGGTGTGATTTTGATACCGTGTGACCTGCTGTCTCTCACACAGAAAGTCACACAACCATGCCACAAGATATCCAGGGAGACCTAATTTAAGCCCTTTTTTTATCACTGTGGTGTGATCCACTAGATCAAAGGCCTTCCGAAAGTCTATGAAGGCTAAAGCAAGAGATGTTTTGAGCTTGTCTAAGTTCTGATAGATGAAGTCAAGCAGGCTGACAAGGCAATGAGTAGTAGAGGTAGATTTCATGTTGCCAAATTGTTGCAAGTCAATGCAATTACTGATGGTATCATATGCCCAGTTGAATATAAAATCTTCACAGATGAGACTAGGAACAGGGGTAATAGCAATTGGTCTAAGATCATTTAGTGTGGGAGGGTTTGGCAACTTAGGGATGGGTGTTATAAAAGAGGTTTTCCACTCTGTTGGGCATTTGCTTTGTCTAAGGGAGGCATTAATTATTGAAGTGATGGGTACTGCAAGTTCAGGGGAAAACTCTTTGTAAATTTTGATGGGTAAGTCAAGTGGAGTGGTGGATTTTTTTGATTTGAGACTTAGCAATTTTTTGGCAACTTGAAATATTTCGATAGTAGGAGGAGAGGAGGAGGAGGGAAGGTAAGCTGGTAGGAGAGAGAGATTGAGAGGAGGAAGGCTTTGACAAATGGTGGCAAAGTGGGTGTTTATTTGCTCAGCTGCTTCCTCATCTGACACACCAGTGAGGAAATGGAGGGGTTTAGAAGTCTTTCCCAGACCACAGAGGGTTTTTATCTTGGTGTACCACTGACTGGAGTTGTTTTGGAGGAGATGGTGCACCTTGGTGGGGTAATAGGACTTCTTTACCTCACGAATTTCTCTGATTATTTGGTTCCTCAGTTGTTTATACAGGTGGTTGTTGGTGTAGAATGCCTGGTTGCGCAATTCTAGGAGGCGTTTTAGTCTAGGGGTGATCCATGGAAGGTCAGAGGGATGTTTCTTGGATGTTTTGGAGGGAAAGAAATGATGGTAAGCCTCCATAACTGAAGAGTGATAATTTTCCCACTTGGTGTTGACATCTTCAGGTGTAGTGACTTCATTCCATGGATATGTTGTCACCCACTGACCAAATTGTCTTAATGCTGAGTCAGTAAGTGGTCTATAGGTGGTGACTGTACATACAGGTGGTAGGGAGGTGGTGGGGGTTGTGTGTGTGTGTGTGTGTGTGTGTGTGTGTGTGTGTGTGTGTGTGTGTGTGTGTGTGTGCATAATGACAAGTAAAAAAAGAAGTAAATAAAATTATTAAGTTACGCATGCAGAGGAAAAAATTTATCAGGCAAAAGTAAAATCCAGAAAAAGTTTAAGAGAAGGGAATTAGGGCTGTGAGCGTGATAATCCCCTCTGATCTGACGCGCTTCCCAGCCTGCCAACTGAGACGCTACTCTAATCCGGTCAGGTTCGGTCCGTATATTCTCCAAGTGGGGTCGGTTTGAGGCCCGTACGTCACGTTAGTATAATTCCCAAAGTGTGGACAATTTTGAAGCTTAAGGGAGTGTGGGAGTAGGGGACAGGCTTGGGGGGGGGGGACTGGAGGGTGAGTGTGGAAATAGGGGGACAGGCTTGGGGTGGGTAGAAAGCCTGGCCCCCTATTCCCACATCCCCTTAACCCCCAAAACCCCCACCCCCCAAGCCTGTCTCCCTACTCCTGCACCCCCCAAAACCCCCCAAGCCTGTCCCCATATTCCCACACCTCCTTAAACGTACGTACAGTCACGAACACTAATAAATATTCAGGTGTGAAGTTTCGAATAATTTGACATAATATGGTGAACTAATTTTAACGCTTATCCTGTTTCGTATTTACTTGAACTCGCTTAATACTTGAACTCAGGCTATTTGAAGCAAGCCTGGATACATATTTTGGTTCGCACGAGTTTACAGTTGCCAAAAAAGGTATTGTGACAAATCTTGTTAGAACATTAACCTTAGTAATATCCACAGCTATTTGTAGGGACTATAAGCATGTATAACAGAAGGACATATATATAACCTTCTGTAATACATACTTATAATCACTACAAATAATTAATCACTACTATGGACATTAATATATTTAATGTTTTATCAATAGTTGTCGCAATACCATTTTTGTCAACTGTACAGTACCCTAGATAATTATATTCCCAAGTGGGTTCGGTTTCAGGCCACGTTCGAAATGACAGTATAAAAACATTATATTCCTCCCCCAAAAAGTGTGATATTTGTATTTTGAGATTCGTATTTTGAGATTCGTATTTTGAGATTCGTATTTTGAGATTCGTATTTTGATATTTGTATTTTGAGATTCGTATTTTGAGATTCGTATTTTGAGATTCGTATTTTGAGATTCGTATTTTGAGATTCGTATTTTGAGATTCGTATTTTGAGATTTGTATTTTGAGATTTATATTTTGATATTTGTATTTTGTATCCAACCCACATGCAGCTTTTGTCTTATCTTATCTCGTTGTTCTTATCTTATCTCTTTAACTCCGAAATGCGACTTGATGCAACCCACACCGTCGTAAGTTTAACTAATCCCGTCTAACTTAATATCAAGCTGGCCTAACTAAACCATCCTGACTTTATAATGCTTTAATAATTTACCCCAAATAAGTTATATATTATACTTGAGTAATGTAATTTGATTTAACCAAAGACTTAGGCCAATCGCTAAAAGATAAACTAAATAAATAAAAGTAAACACACACACACACACACACACACACACTTCATTAAACTCTTTACTGCTATCTAGGCTCAGAAAGTTCCCTCACTATTATCACTATCAAGAATTTCAACCCGATAACCCTGAAGTTTGAGAGAGAGAGAGAGAGAGAGAGAGAGAGAGAGAGAGAGAGAGAGAGAGAGAGAGAGAGAGAGAGAGAGAGAGAGAGGAGCATTTGCTTTTCATTATACGTGATATACCGTATAGATTTTACCATAAACCATTCAAACTAAAGCCATAATGTATGTACAGTCGGCAAAAAAAGAAATGTAACCACCCCTCCATTAATTTTAGAATTTTTATCACAGTAGGGTTGGTACACCTGCTAAGTCAGCCCAAGTGTACCTGTTCAGGGACAATAATACACCCATTATACACCAATATACACCAATAATACACCTATTCATAACACATATTATAACTGTAGTATTATACAATGAGTATAAAATAAGTATACAATAAGTATACAATAGGTATTATCACCAGTGGAACAGGCTTACCAACTCTACATAGCACTGGCAATAGGGGTGGTTCCATTACTTTTTTTGCCGACTGTACTTTACCTCTTTCTTTTTTAAAGGAACTTTGTTACATATTCAGAGAATACGAGGTTGTTTGTTCCTTAAATCTGTGCCACATAATAGCATATAATGTGAGGGGGTTAATTTCGTTGCATTGTTTGGAGGATTCAGAAGTTTCCATTTTTGACAATGGAAGGATATAGTTAACATATTGCTGTTTAATTTTATTTTTATTTTTGTAAGCTAATTCCTTGAATTTGTGTATTCATATTTTTGCCTCGTCTCTACTTGTTGTTCATCCTGCTTGGTAACTAATTTCTTGTTGTGTTTCAGTTGCAGGATGGTGATGCGGGGTGTGAGGACCGATGATGGCTGGTACGTCAAGGCAACACCCTCGGGAGAACCTTACCCACTAGAGTCCCGTCTAGAACCAGTGTTCCGAGCTGCCGGTGTCACTACCCTGAATGGCGCCCTTCAGTATGGTGCTGATCGCCATGGAAATAAGTCCTGCATGGCAACACGACAACTACTGGGCAGAGAACGCGTAGAAAAGGAAGGACGCACTCTTGAGAAGTTAGAATTGGGGGAGTACACCTGGAAGACATATGTTGAGGTGGCAGAGACAACCCAAAAAGTTGGCGTTGGCATCCGACTTCGAGGTGTGAAACCCTTTGATCGTGTTGTAATTTTTGCTGAGACAAGGGCGGAATGGCTAATGGCAGCACTGGGGTGTTTGCAGCATCGCATCACCGTGGCAACACTCTACACCACACTGTCTGATGTTGGTATAGCTCATGGCATCAACGAAACTGAGGTGTCCTTTATTTTCACATCATATGACCTCCTGCCTCGGATCACACGTATTTTACCACAATGTCCAAAGGTGAAAACTGTTGTAGTGATGGAGGACCAACTGGAGGGGGTCGGAGCTGCCCCTTCTTTTCCCCCAGGTGTAACATTGGTGCCTTTCCAGGATTTGGTAAAGCCAGACCCACGTGATGCATCTGTGGACATTCCAAAGCCCGAAGCTGATGATGTAGCCATCCTCATGTACACAAGTGGGTCGACTGGAACTCCCAAGGGGGTGGAGTTATCACACACCAATATACTGACCAGTGTGGTAGGCTACTCCGTTCAGATGAATATTGGTCCTGAAGATCGGTACCTTTCCTTCTTGCCACTGGCACACATTATGGAGTTGGCTACTGAACTTGCTCTCATCTCACTTGGTGCTGCCATCTTCTATTCATCACCTCTAACACTTACCAGCACCAGCCCAAAGGTGAAGAAAGGATCAGAAGGAGATGCTCGTGTGGCAAAACCTACCGTCATGAATGCTGTTCCATTGGTACTAGATCGAATCCTCAAAGGTGTATCACAGAAAGTGGAACAACAGGGTTGGATCAAAAGTTTCATCTTTAATGAGGCTGTAAGGTTCAAGTTCTGGCTGGAGTATATCCCCTTCACCTCTTACTTCATGAGCACTTTCATTTTCAGCCGGGTTCAGGAGGAATTGGGAGGACATCTGAAACGTTTGGTAGTAGGAGGGGCACCACTTTCCCCCCAGACACATGATGCCATGCGAGCCATCTTTGATGTATCCATCCAAGTTGGGTATGGATCCACAGAAACAGCCTCCAGCATTACTGGCATGGACGAAGATGACATAGTTAGTGGCCACACTGGTGGACCCAACCTTGGTGTCTTCATGCGGCTAGAAGACTGGGAGGAGGGCAACTACCGGGTCACAGACAAACCTAACCCTCGTGGTGAGATTATTGTCAGTGGACCAGTTGTTGCAAAAGGATACTTCAAATTGCCTGAAGAGACAAAAGCCGCCTTCTTTGAAGAAAATGGCCGCAAATTGTTCCGTACAGGAGATATTGGTGAAATAAACTCTCTGGGGTGTCTCAAAATCATTGACCGCAAGAAAGATCTTGTGAAGCTGAAGCACGGCGAGTACGTTTCCCTTGGTAACACAGAGTCTAAGCTTAAGACATTATCTAATGTGGATAATATCTGTGTATTTGCTGATTCAACCAAGGATAAAACAGTAGCTGTTGTGGTGCCATCAGCTGACAGGTTGTGGAAGGTAGCTTCCAGTGTGGGCATCGATCAGGGCACACTCACTATTGAAGAACTCTGTACAGATGAGCGGATAAAACAGGCTATCCTGCGTGAACTGCAAAGCCACGGTAAAAAGTGTGGACTGAATAGATGGGAGGTGCCTGCTGCAGTCTACCTCACTCTGGAACCCTGGACCCCTGACACTGGCCTCGTCACCGCTGCCCTTAAATTGAGACGGAAACAGCTCAGTCACCACTATGAACACAGTGTCCATGATATGTACTCCAGGCTTGACTAGTTCTCACTTTAGGGTAGCTAATCTCATTCATAATCTAATTCCAGTATCTTTCTGTCGTTGTACAGTTGTTCTAAGATCCATTTTCCACCATTCTGGGTATACATATAGAACCAATTATATTCAAGCAGCAAGATAGTTCTCTCTTCATCATTACACCAATCTCATCATTGACACACAACATTAATGGTCCACAATATCTCTGGTTGGGTCGATATTAGATTCCCCGCCAAGACTTTTGTGATGCCAGTACTTGGTGGTCTCATTATCCTACAATTTCAGAGCTGGTCTATAATCCAGCCACATCCTCTCGATTTTACCTTAATGAGAGATCCCGTATCCTACACAGACACTTATTTACAGCCACTTTAACTTTGAGCTCACGACATCCTATATTTTCAGATCATCCATATATAACTAGTTGATAGTTTGCCAGACAAGTGAGTCTTTAAGTGGGCAAGGGTACCTTTAATTTATGCATCTAATAATTTATTTCTACCAGAATTAGAAACCTGTCATAATATATTCCAGATCCACAAGATACAATAGACCAGAGTCCAATATATAGTTACTTTAGTAAACGTCCTTATGTAATATTACATTGTACAAGTGTGAAGGAGGGTCAGAGTGGGTGCCTCACTGTACATAATCCTTACACATAGCCTTAAATGACATGGGATGGCATCTACAGTAGGACACGGTGCTCGTCCTTCTGATGTTCCAATGAGACAGTTCATTTCAACAAGTTAACCCCTGCGTTGCCTTAACCGAGCACCCACTCACCTCCCCACATCCCTCATTGATAACAGAAAAGGTAGCCATACTCTGGGGTGTTGCATAAAGGGCCGTATGCAAAAAAATCATGGCCTTGGCTGTACTTGGTGATGATGATGGGTACAAAGGCTTCAATTATATGGTCGATGAAAGCAATTGTACTCATCGTTACCATCACTGCCTGGCCCTTGATTTTCCTGCCTTCGGTCCCGTTTTTGTTGAATAATGGCAGTGTCGCATTGGCAGTATGCATCATTTTTAAAACATAATTATAGATATGGATCTCAAGTCGACATAGTTACTGTATATAATCACTAAAAATAATTGTGTAAATACGATCCGACACTGCTATTTTTTTCATTTCCAGTGTCTTCAAATGGTTGTAGTAACGTTAGAATACAACTGTGCAGAATGAAGAGAAAGAAATGAAATGAGAGAGTCAAGTCAGTCAAGTGAAAATTGTTAACATCATTATTGTGATCAAAACATGTTGAGTCAGGTTTTTGTAGTCTGATCATTAGGTTAATTATGTACAGTCGTGGTCAATAATCATCATCCACATATGGGATTCTCAAACAATTTGCTGTCTAATGCCTTCACGTTCATATAAAATTATGATACAATTGTTTTAAGTAGTGCGTAGCTGCTTGTAGTAAATTAAAAGATGGTACTTAACACATTTATCAGCTAAAGAACAGAGGGAAACAGTCAAACTTTTACGTGAGTTACACCTATATGAATTATTATTATTAACCAAGACTGTATCTGTGCCAGGGTGAGGGGGCATGGAAAGTGTGAACAAATCGAATACTATTATAATTACGACAATATTCAGACGCTTTGTTGTGCATTTATATATTTTACAAGTATTTATTTACATTCAGATACATTTTGGGCTCACGTACAGTTGAGCAAGTAGAAAATGTAAATAAAATCTGGCTGTATATGGCATCATCTTCACCACCACTCAAAGTTCAGCCAATCACGTTCCACCTTACATTGGCTTTGGGTTCCCTGTAATTCATTCATAAAGATACAAGGGATTACTACAAATAAACTGCTAAATGTTGACATATACAATCATGTTTTTCTTGCACTTCTTACTTGTTCAACTGTACGACCGGGAGTAAAATACACATATGAAGGAAACAGGAGCAGATGTTATATTCAGAAAAGATTACAGTTATGTGTGTGTGTGTGTGTGTGTTCCCCAAAGAACTGCCTTGTCGAAAGAGTGTTAAATAATTTGCAAGTCAAACAGTTCAAGGAAAAATAAAACGACAGCGTTTGAGATAACTGAACGATCAGATGTAGATAAAAAAAAAAAAAAAAAAAATAGTGATACGTTGTTGAAAGAGACGTGTGGAAAAGATGGATAATAATAGTGTAGAACTGATCATGTGATACTGTTACCGAAATGTAAAGTGTAAATGTTTGGGATGTACAGTACTTATTTTTCGCTAGTGTGGGTAAGACTTTTTGTTTTTGTTATGTTCAAACGACAAAGAGTATATCTGTATATACTTTGCTGTAATATATAATTCAGTATATAAATGCCTATACATTGTTACTGCTTGCCATCCTTACATGAATATACATACATATATATATTTATCTATACTACCTATTGGTATCTGTCATGCTCACTTTCCTTAGTAACTATAAAGGGTGGTGGTCATAATTGAATTCCCACATCTTCAGTATATGTGGCTGGACAAGTAACCATATATTATAAACTTTCACCGATTGGAATGCAGGGGTGATTGTCGTAAGGTCCTGTGCGTGATGGAGTCTGTTGGGAAATTTGATGGAAGCAACTGGCTCATCGTAAATGTTGCCCAAAACAGCACTAGAGTTTAGGCTGATCGTGTCTGTTTCGTGGTATAGTTTGGAGGGATCAGTAGCCTCCAATTCGCCTTACAAATTTCAGTATAATTCTGGAAAATTATAAAAAAAATGTATCGTATCTATTGCTTCTTTTCAACGATATGGGCAACGAGGAAAATTGTTAATAAAATACTTTCCATGTAATAATGTTCAAGTATTCATAGTATTAAATGACAACAGGCACCCAGCTTCTTAAATATACCAATACCGACGCGTCCAGCCATATCTAGTGAAGGTGTGGGATTTGTAGTGTTGGGACCGTATGTATGAATAACTCTGAGCCTGACGATGACGATGATAAGAACGATGGCTGCATAGACAATAAACCACACAGTCATCGTACAGCCCAGGACACAGAGAGTGACACAATTACTGCTATTCTACAGTAACTTGGTACACTCTCTCTCTTTCTATCTGTTATTGATACTGCTCAGATTTTGTGACCTTTTGTGAACTCCTGTGTTACCGTGGCTATAAATCACCACAACCCAACCTTTGCTATATAGTACTAACTGGGTGTGATAGTGTAAGCTTCACCACATCATCAGTATTCCCTCAAACACATAATTAATGAAACCTTTACTTTAGGACGGGAAAGGCCTGTCAAAGAAATGGGCGAAAAAGTGATAGAGTCAATCCTTTACACTGTTCTGGTCTGATATTTTGTAGTCCAGGTTTTGTTGTTGACTTTTGGAATAATAAAATATCGAGTAGGGTCCTGTCAATAGAGGGATAACTGAGGCATAAATCTAGAGAGAACTAATGCCCGAAACCAAATAACCAATTACCAAAACTATCGCCAAAACAGTCGAATTCGGCCTTGAGGATTGGTCTGACGTGCAAAAGAAATTCCACATTACCCAAAATTCATCTGGACGTAATCAGAATAAAGTCACAAAGAACGTCAGAGGAATTCAAAGGCTTCAGAGAGTGTTGGTCACGGCATGAAATAAGGAATAAATTGTTCTGTCACTCTCGCCTCTGTCACGGAAGGGAAGGCACCAGAAAATTCGCACCAACGTTTTACCGATATAATCCAACCAACCTGGACGAGTCGACTGAATGATTGTAAACACTGTATTGTGAAGGTCAGAGGCTTAAGGACCCTGTGATCATGTATGGAAATTGGTGGTTTATGATTCCTCCTGATCAAGCCACGAAACACGCTTCTTCCATCTAGGATGTGTTTCGTGGCAATACTTGAAGGACTCACTAACCTCCAATTTTCTGACAGCATCACGGAGTCCCTTAATGACCCTGTGATGTAGTCAGAAAATTGGAGGTTAGTGAGTCCTTCAAATATTGCCACGAAACACCAATTATAGGGAAGGAGCTTGTTTCATGGCATAGTCAAGAGGAATCAGAAGCCTCCAATTTTCATACACGAACACAGGGTCCTTAATGTAACAGGAGGAATTTCAAACAGATGCAGGTGGTGTAGCAATAACCAAACAGAAGGATTATAATTATATGTTTGGAAATGGTGTGCTCTTTGCTAGTAACCATCATTTCCTGAATGGTTTTGCCACTTAAACTTCTTGAGAGTTCATTTTTAAACACTATTTTTTTTCCTGGTGAGAATGCACAGGACTGAAGAGGGTGTGATTAGTTGTACATATATAATTAATTTAGTTGTATTTGTTTGGTGTAAAATGTCCTAGTTTTCATTACACCTATCGAAAAGCTAAAACTATTAGAAACACGTGCATATTCGTCACATTGGAAAAATAAGTGAGCATATTGTAGTTCCCTAACACCGTGCATTATTTTTTTTCTAATCCTGGAAATTTTCTTCAGTTCCCACAATTTCCAGAAGGGGTGAATTTTGTACCACAACTGCAATGTGGTATATATATTAGTTGACCAACCGAGTTAGAATATACCTTAGTAAGATACCCTACCTGCCTTCTCTCTGTTATTTTGGCGTTCCCATTTGAGGCTTGAAGCACCCTGAGTATTTATTATATTGGACATCACATCAATACCGAATCGCTTTTATAGATCATCGTTAGTTATACCTTTGCTTGCCTCGTCCCCCTCCTACTCCTCCCTGCTCATTTATCCCTGTTTTCTGCCTCCCTCCTTCAGTTCCGCCTTCTTCTGTACCTCCTTGATTGTGTCCTCCTCTTAGCTCTTCCCATTGACTCTTTCTGTCCCTATCTCTGCCCTTCTTTGCTCTCTCTCTCTCTCTCTCTCTCTCTCTCTCTCTCTCTCTCTCTCTCTCTCTCTCTCCCGTGTGATCTTCTCTGTGCCTCTCTTCTCACTTCATTTCTATGCTCTACTCGCTCTTTATTTATTGTTTCCTTTATTATTTCCCTTTTGTTGTAGTTGAACGGTGCTAATTTAGGCTTACTGTAGTTATACACCTATTTAGAGTGCTTTAAACTGTATTTAGAGTGCTTTGATTGTATGAGAGAGAGAGAGAGAGAGAGAGAGAGAGAGAGAGAGAGAGAGAGAGAGAGAGAGAGAGAGAGAGAGAGAGAGAGAGAGAGAGAGAGAGAGAGAGAGAGAGAGAGAGAGAGAGAGAGAGAGAGAGAGAGAGAGAGAGAGAGAGAGAGAGAGAGAGAGAATGACTGACTGAAGGAAACGAAAACTCTGAGTGGGTGAAAATTAAAGCTGAACAAACCCATATGGAGTGAAAAAAAAAATTACGACACTGTGTGAATGTTGGCCACCAGGAGAGGAAAAAATATAGTGTAGTGTTTGTTCCCTGGGATGTGCTTCGATAACCCATGCAGGCTTATAGGATTCAAGTAAAGTCATAGTCTAATGTACTGCAACCTGGTGAATAAAAGCGAGCTACTTGAGTTAATTTTATGAACCAAAATTGCACACACCAACAGCTATAGTTTCGGATAATTTTTCGAAGCCATCTCATTGGAAGGTGTTGCAGTACATTAGATCATGACTTTACATCCGGCTAAGTATTAATTAATGACTACTGAAGGTGGTGTGGCAGGTACAGGTCCTCCTACAGTAGTCAGAGTTCGACAGTATAAAGGCGTCTCATGATCTACACTCAGGATTATATATATTTCAACCATCTATGTTATTGTACAGGGTGTCCATAAAAGTCTTACCCTGATTTCATACCTTTTATTACACACAACTCAGGGTAAGACTTTATTATGGAGACCCTGTATATTATAATTATAGACACTTGAGAGGTCAAAAAAAAAAAAAAAAAAAAAAAAAAAAAAAGCCAGATATATCCAATGGAAAAAGGGTTTGCTATAATAATCTCACTACCAAACACACAGAGAGAAAGCCACTGTTTACATGCCACTCACGAGTTTCTATCTATCTATCTATCTATGGCCACCCTATAATTCTACACCCTTCACCCACCACTCACTAGTCATTCTTCATTAGTATTCGGTCACAAAACACACATACACCCACCCATTTCATCGCTTCTCACTTTTAGCAATAAGGGTTCCGGATGATGATGATGGTGTAGAAGGTTGTTCCTTAACCCAATAAAGGCTTGCTCATAAGGTCTCAGGTTTGGTTTCATTTCAGTCCTACCGTGTAAAATAATAGACAACTTTTTTCTCTTTTATTTTTTTTTATTTTTTTTTCATTATAATAAAAACAAATTACTGTACATACGGTACGTTTCAAATATTTGTTTTCCTACATTCTTCCAGTCTCTGGATTTTGTTAAAGTATCAGAGAAAGACGGTAAGAAAGTACCTACTGTTTTTGTTAACTACTGTAGAATTATGTGCTTTAAGGACCCTGTGATGTAGTCAGAAAATTGGAGATAAATGAGTCCTTCAAATATGGCCACGAAACACCAACTATATGGAAGGAGCTTGTTTCGTGGCATGTTCAGCAGGAATCAGAAGCCTCCAATTTCAAACATGATCACAGGGTCCTTAAGGAGTGTTATGGAGTTATTGGGGAATGGATAAGTACAGATTTCAACAAATTCTGCCTAGAAAATGACTACCAGTAACTCCACCAATATGGAAGAATCTGTAACCTTCAATTCAACGGCATCAACAAACAAAAGAGGATAAAAACGAAAATTAAAGGAAAAGGGTGAATAATGAGTGAACTTTGAAAGATGAGGGCAATTTATCTCTTAAAGAATTTTCTCTATGAAGAATATATGAGTGAACATTCCAGACGTCACGGTACCTTTAATATGCCAGCGTCTTTTATATATATACAGGTACAGGACCATTGGCAATATTCCCTTTCAAGAGAGAGCGGAGGGGCTACTGGCTACTGGAGTTGAAAGGCTACTGATTCCCCCAAACTTAGTTACGAAACAGATCCTCCTTTGGTAATATTCAAGTGTTCTGTTTCCTGGCATATATAGTTTTGGAAGATTCTATAGCCACCAAGAGCTTTATTTGACTCCTAATGATTGTCGGTGTTGTGGTAATTAAGTGATGGCGTTCTGACTAACTTCAGTTTTTATAAAAGTACTTTCTAGTGTAATATTTGGCTTAGGCTGTTTGGTTTTCCACTATAAATACAGATAAGCCTGAAAAAATATATTTATATACAGTACCTCACTTCATTTCTTACATAAACGTAGGCCATTTCTCTCTCTCTCTCTCTCTCTCTCTCTCTCTCTCTCTCTCTCTCTCTCTCTCTCTCTCTCTCTCTCTCTCTCTCTCTCTCTCTCTCTCTCTCTTTCTCTTTCTCTTCTCTCTCTCTCTCTCTCTCTCTCTCTTTCTCTCTCTCTCTCTCTCCAATCCGGAAATTATTATATGAAAGTGGACCCAACTCTGAGAAAGGTAAGACTGACCTGTGAAGAGGGTTGACCCACGTATCGTTGACCTTATTCTCCTCACATTTCTCTGACTTGACCCTCTTTTTAAATGAATGATGAAGGGAAGATGTTGTGGTGAAGTAGAAGAGAGAAAACGACAAGGGAACTAACTGATGTGAGAATTGTTGATATCAAGAGGGTAATAGGTGGAGAGGGCAGTAGGTGGAGAGGGATGTAGGTGGAGAAGGTAGTAGGTGGAGAGGGCAGTAGGTGGAGAGGGATGTACTGTAGGTGGAGAGGAAAGTAGGTCGTGGAGAACTGGTTGGAGAGAGGAGCAGAGGAGAGGAGGGACAGGGAGGAGGGGCAGGCAGGATATAGGAAGGGGTCAGGAAGGGAGGGAGTAAATGAACGAAGGTGAGACAGCCTGGTAGGGAGGGAGGTGGAGGGGGGGTGGGAGGTAGGGAGGGAGGTGGACGGGGTGGGAGGCATGATAGAAGGTTGGGATTAAGGTAGGCAGAAAGCTAGGCAGGCAGATATGTAGCCAGGTATGGAGACAAATGGGTACGTAGGTATAAACAATGTCAAATATACCTTTTAGATATCAGTCTTCATTGCCATGTGTTTTAATGTACATGTTTGAAATCCAATATTTATGAGAGTTTTGTATGCTCATGGCAATAAACTTATTTTTATTATTATTATTAAATACAGGTATGTATGGATAGTAATTAGTTAACACCTTTTGAAAGTTGTATCAAATGTAAATGCAATAAACAAGGCAACTATTTTCCAGACGTTCCAAATCGATGAATTAAACAAAAAGGTAATATTGTCCGTTACTGTTAATTCCAAATACAAGAATTCAAGAAACAGGCAGGTAGATAAGAAAGGCAAGAAAACAGGCAGGAAAGGCAAGAAGTCAGGAGGCAGGTAGGTAGGAAATTAGGCAGGCAGGAAAGGAAAGAAGTCAGGCAGGAAGGAGAGACAAGAAAGCAAGCAGGCAGGCAGGCAGGCAGGCAGTCGAGGCAAGAAAGCAGGCAGGCAGACTAGGACAGGCAGAGTGGTAGGTGGTGTCTAGCTGGGTATTGATCCTAGCCTTGATAACACCACGGCCACGCTATCAGGCAGCAGGCAGGCAGGCAGGCAGGAGACGTAGGTAGGTAAGTAGGTGAGTTGGCAGGTTAGTAGGAGTGTAGGTTGGTAGGTGAGTTGGTGAGTAAGTAAGTAGGTTGGTAGGTGAGTTGGGTTGGTAGGTGAGTAGGTTGGTAGGTGAGTTGGTGAGTAAGTAGGTTTGTTGGTTGGTTGGTTGGTAAGTAAGTAGGTTGGTAGGTGAGTTGGTGAATAAGTAAGTAGGTTGGTAGGTGAGTTGGTGAGTAAGTAAGTAGGTTGATAGGTGAGTTGGTGAGTAAGTAGGTTTGTTGGTGGTTGGTTGGTTGATAAGTAGATAGGTCAGTAGATAAAGAGGAGGGTATGGTAAAAACAAAATATATTCAATGCTACGAACCAAACTCCTAGGTAAACATGGATCACATAATCTTCATCTCTTCATATTAAAATACGGGAAAAAACATAACTATATATATACAAATTTCGGAAAGTTGGCATGCAAGTTAATGCCCGTAAAATATAGGTACGCATTTATGGACACGCAAGTCTGCACAGAACATCTTACGTACACGCACACAAACACACACACACCCTCACTCACATCTATATTTCTCGCTCCAAGCAAAACATTTGACTATTGTGACTCCCTCAAATGTACTTCAACTTAATTCAACACACACTCAAGAACAAATGTCCATTCTCTCTCTCTCTCTCTCTCTCTTCTCATCTCTCTCTCTCTCATCTCTCTCTCTCTCTCTCACACACACACACACACACCTAAATGTTCGTTCACCTCAATCCAAACACGCTACTGTTCTCAGACACGAAGAGAAACAACGCATTTTGCACGATACACTCACTCACTCACTCATTCACTCACTCATTCATTCATTCATTCATTCACTCACTCATTCATTCATTCATTCACTCATTCATTCATTCACTCATTCATTCATTCACTCACTCATTCATTCATTCATTCATTCATTCACTCATTCATTCATTCATTCATTCTCTTATTCAGCATTTCTACTCGTATTCATAGGAAGATTGGCACTTGCATAAATAGGCTACTCACGCAATCAACATTTCTACACGCACGCACGCACGCACGCAAAGGAACAAACACAATACAAATGCACGCAAAGAACACACACTTGCACGTAAATATTCATCCAGCATTTCTGCACGTAGACAGAAACACATCACTGAACATCTATCCAGTAAAGGCTCTAATTTTCACTCAGTATTTCTGCACACACACAATGGAACACTCACTCGCACGCAAATACTCACTCACTCACTCACTCAACATTTCTGCACACACACGATGGAACACTCACTCGCACGCAAATACTAACTTACTCACTCACTCACTCACTCAACATTTCTGCACACACGCAAAGCAGGTCGGTGAATGGCTTAGCTTGTGTGGGTTCGGGGGGGGGGGGGGGGGGAGGGGGGGGGGTCTTTAGCCGCCTTGAGGGGATTACAGGGAGGGGGGGGGGGGGCGAACTTCTCTCCTCAGCCCACCCCTCCTCCCCTTACAGTGGTGGGAAGGGGGGAGGGGTGAACTTCCCTTTCTCTTTCTCTTTACCATCACCTTTATCGTTGTCAACATCAAAATTAATACCCTCTCAATACTTTTTTATTTTTTATTTTTTTTGGGGGGAAGGGGGGCTACATGGATTAAAACTGGAAACTCACACATCTTACAAATACTATCCCGTTTTATCATCCCTCTCTCTCTCTCCTCTCTCTCTCTCTATCTCTCTCTCTCTCTCTCTCTCTCTCTCTCTCTCTCTCTCCATGTAAACTCCTTCCTTCCTTTCACTCTCTTTACCACACCATGACCTCTTTCCTCTACACACTCTCTCCCTAACACTGAACCCCTCCCTCTCTCTCTCTGCCTCCCCTCACTCCCTCTTCCCCTTTTGGTTTCACATTGCACATTTTGGCCTCCTTCTTCACACACACACACACACACACAGACACTCTCCCTCCACTGCACCACACTCTCTACCACGACAACTCCTCCTCCCTCCACCCCACCACACACACCATCTATGACACACCCTCCTCCACCGAACTCTCCTTTACATCTACCTTCCACCAAAATAGTCATTATCTATCCCATATCCTGAAAAAAAAATTCAATCTGCCATCAATATCCTCCGACTTATCTGCTCATACTTTGCCATACCCCTATACCTTATCCTGTCCTGACCTGCCCTCACGTACCCTTACCTACTCTGCCCTCATCTACCCTCCCCTTACCTACCCTCACCTACCCAGACCTATCCTGCCCTTACCTACCCAGACCTATCCTGCCCTAACTCACCGTGACCCCAACCAAATGTTTTTTATAACCTCTATTGACCCCCTGAATATTAAATGCCCCCATGCCCCCCCCACCCCCCCGACTCCCATTGTTTATGTATTTCCTGCCTCTGTCTCTCTTTACCCTTGACCTCTCTCTCTCTCTCTCTCTCTCTCTCTCTCTCTCTCTCTCTCTCTCTCTCTCTCTCTCTCTCTCTCTCTCTCTCTCTCACTTACTCTATCTCTCGTTTCGTTTATAGTACCATTCCCACTGCATCTTAATAATCTCTTATAATTAAAATGATAAATGAGATAGAGGGTGATACTATTGCAACGACATTACACACTGTCTTTACATAGTCCTCACAAACACTCACTCATCCCTTTACACTTTTTCTCCTTTCCCCTACCTTCCCTCTAGTCCTTTAATCATCCATCATCAAATCAAGTGTCATCTATAGTACCCCTTCAGTTCCTCCTTCCCAATCCACACTCCCCCTTCCCCTCCCTTTCCTAATTTCCTCCTCTCTGATCCAACCTTCACTATCTCGCTTCCTCTTCCTTCTCTTATCACTTTGCCTCTCTCCTTCCTTGGCTTGACATATCTCCCGGACTTTAATTTACCTCTCCGTTTCCCCTCGACTTCTCCTTCCTCATTCCTCCAGTCACTTTCAGACTTCTTTCCAACTCTCCCCCACCGTCCCCTCACACCCAGTCCCTCCCTCCCCCCCCCACCATACCTCTCCCCAGTCCATCCCCAACTTTCCTTTCATTCCATTCTATTCGTTCTCTTCTCCTTTTTCCCTTATACGTTCATTCTCTGTTATTCCTTTCCCCCTCATACGTTCGTTCTCTGCTATTCCAGTCACCCTTATCCTTCCCCCTTATACATTCATTATCTGCTATTCCATTCCCCCTTATCCTCCTCCCTTATACGTTCATTTTCTCCTATTCCAGTCCCCCTTATCCTTCCCCCTTATACGTTCATTCTCTCCTATTCCAGCCCCCCTTATCCTTCCCCCTCATACCAACTACTCCCATCCTTCTCACAGATCCTCCTAACTTTTCTCATCACTTTCCCCATTACAAATCATTCCATCCATCTAAACCCATGCCAGACACTCACATCACTCACTCTCTTCCCCGTCTCATTCAATCCCATTTCCCTCACCATACCAACCTGTTCCCATCTCTCTACCCCATTCTAATCCCAACCTTAATCCTATCCTTCCCATCCCTCTACCCCATCCTTAATCCTATCCTTCCCATCCCTCTACCCCATTCTAACCCCATCCTTTATCCTATCCTTCCCATCCCTCTACCCCATTCTAACCCCATCCTTAATCCTATCCTTCCCATCCCTCTACCCCATCCTTAATCCTATCCTTCCCATCCCTCTATCCCATTTTAACCCCATCCTTTATCCTATCCTTCCCATCCCTCTACCCAATTCTAACCCCATCCTTTATCCTATCCTTCCCATCTCTCTACCTCATTCTAACCCCATCCTTAAACCTATCCTTCCCATCTCTCTACCTCATTCTAACCCCATCCTTAATCCTATCCTTCATATCCTTATCCCATATCTCAACTCTATCCCTCCTTTTTCGTTATCCACTA
>JAWZYT010003135.1:0-5000 GCA_034508575.1 Petrolisthes manimaculis | reverse complement strand
TCATATCAAGAGCTGGCATGACTATAATCAATAATAATAATAATTAAAAAAAAAAAAATCAAATTCAATCAGACAGAAGATCAATTAAAAAAAACTCTCCAATTCTTCTGTAGTGAAGGGGATTGTATACTTTTGCTACATTGGAGCACCTTGATTCCTCCAAAGTATAGCAGGAAACAGGACCAGATTCACAAAAATGACGGTATTCTTGTTGTCTGGAATAGTTTGGAGGAATAATCTTGTTCCGGATTTACCACCAGAGTGCTACACCATTAAACTTTACATTAATCAAGGGGTGAATGTTCCCCAATATCCTTATGGTTATTACTTTCCACTTGAGGCACAACGATGGGGTATGTCTGGCAGTCTTGTCTTGGAAGCATGGTGGGAAGGGGAGGGAAGGTGTGGAGAGAGAGGGAGAGGGAGGAAAAGTGGCAAGAGAGAGGGAGGAAGAAGTAGCAAGAGAGAGAGAGAGAGGGAGGAAGAAGTGGCAAGAGAGAGGGAGGAAGAAGTGGCAAGAGAGAGAGAGAAAGAGGAAGAGGGATGAAGAAATGGAGAGAAAAAAAGAGGAAGAGGGAGAGATGGAGGAAGAAATGGAGAGAGAGATAGAGGGGGGGAAGTGGGAAAAGAGAGAAAGAGAGGGGGGAAGGAGAAGTGGAGAGAGAGTGAGAATAAGAGGGAGGAGTAAATGGAGAGAAAGAGAGGGGATGGAAGTGGGAAAGAGGAATTTGAAAGAAAGTGAGAAAGAGGAAGAGGGGAAGGGGAATAAGAGGGGTGAGAAGGGAAGTCACGAAGGATGAGGTTAGGACAAGGAACAGAAAGAGAGAAAGAGAGTAATATATTGAGAGCATCCAAATCTCACATAAACCTATTAATTAGATAGATGAAAGGATAGCAAGGAAGAGGCAGATGGAATGTGGAGGAAGTAAATGGAGAGAGAAAGGAGAGGAGGAGGAGGAGGAGGAGGTAGTGGTGTAGGAGAGAAATGATGTGTTAAAAGGAGTGGGGTGGAGTAAGGAAAAGGGGAACGGGGCGAGAAGGGGAAAGTGAGGAAGGAAAATAAATTAGGAGAACGAGTGAGTGATAAAATACATTGATAAAGTTATTGAGTGAGAAAGTGGAATTTTTTTTATGTAACCTAATGTGTGAGTGAGAGAGTGAGGTGACTTTGGTAGGATGGGGAGTGAGGAGGGAGGTAGGTAGGGAGGATGGGAGGAAGGGGATTTTATGGGAGGGATTGGGAATGAGAAAAGAAATGGACTGAGCATGAAGGAGTGAAGGAGAGAAGGGGGCGATGGAATTAGGGGAGAAGGAATACGAGGTGAGGAGAGGACGATGGGAGGGAAAGGAATGAAGGATATGGGATTGAATAAAAAAGAATGGGATGAGAGCAGGGAAAGAAATGAAGGATGTGGGATTGAAGACAGAAAAATAGAAGATAAAAATGGGAGGAGGGAAGGGATGTAAGGAGAGGAAGAGAGGAGGGAAAAGAATGAAAGATGTGGGATTGAAGAAAGAAGAAGAATAAAGGAAGATAAGAATGGGAGGAAAGATGGGATGTGAGGAGAGGAAGAGAGGAGGGAAAAGAAATGAAAGAATAAAGGAAAATAAGAATGGGAGGAGAGATGGGGTGTGAAGAGAGGAGGGAAAAGAAATAAAAGAATAAAGGAAGATAAGAATGGGAGGGGAGGACAGATGGGGTGTGAAGAGACGACTGAGGAAAGGAGAAAGCAATATTCGGAGGTAAACTGGCCAGTCCGTGTTATTTGGTGAGATTTTTCCTCCACCCAGACTTTGGAAAGAGATAATTGGCTCAAGGTGGGAGGGAGGAGAGGAGGGAGAAGAGGAGAGGAGAAGGAAGAAGAGGTGAAGGGTTTGGATAAGTGTGAGGAAAGGAGAGAGGGAAGGGAGAAGAGGAGAGGAGATGGAAGAAGAGGTGGTGGGTTTGGATAAGTGTGAAGAAGGGAGAGGGAGGAGAGGAGGGAGAAAAGGAGAGGAGGAGGAAGAAGAGGTGGTGGGTTTGGAGAAGTGTGAAGAAGGGAGAGAGGGAGGAGAGGAGGGAGAAAAGGAGAGGAGGAGGGAGAAGAGGTGGAGGGTTTGGATAAGTGTGAAGAAAGGAGAGAGTGGGGAGAGGAGGGAGAAGAGGAGAGGAGAAAGAAGAAGAAAACGAGGATCAGAAGAAGTGTGAGAAAGGGAAGGAGAAGGGAGAAAAGGAAGGGGATAATAGAAGGAAGAAGAAAGGGAGGGACTGGAGAGGTGTGAGGAAGGGAGGGAGTGGGAAAAGGAAAAGAAAAATAGAGAGGAGAAAGTCAGCAAAAGAAGGAGAGAAGGAGAGCACGAGGGATAACGAGGAGGGGAAGTAAGAGATACAGAATAACGAAGAAAAAACGTAGGTAGTAAAATCAACATACGAATAAGGAGTGGAGGAAAGACGATAAGGATAAAAATATAAGATAAAAAAAATAAATACGAGGGTTTCGGATTGGACGAAGAAGGTAAAATGCAGGAAGTGAGAAGAGAGTGGAAGAAATAACTGAGCAAGAGAGATAACATTGAAGGAGAATTTTTAAAAGGGAAGGAAGCATGAAACTAATGTGACGGGGGAAATATTAAAGAAAGTGCAAATTAAAGAAATGGCAAGAGTTAAAAGTGTCAATATGTTCAATATGAAAAAAAAGTAAGGTTAAGAAGGAGAGAATAGAAGAGAAAAAAAGAGAGAAAATGGTAAACAGAGAAGAAAAATATGAAATAAAATGTAAAAGTGAGAGAGAAAGAAAGAAAGAAAGAGAGAGAGATACAGAGAGACAGACAGAGATACAGACAGAGAAACAGACAGAGAGAAAGAGACAGACAGACAGACAGAGAGAGAGAGAAAAAAAATGAAAACAAAAATATATCCAATCAGCTCACGGTTCATTAGCGTTGGCCAGGTGAGGGTGGAGTGAACAGTATACCTGGGAGACGCCCCACTGAAGTAAAGACAGTATATATATTTCTTAAAGGCGAGTTGGAGGGGTTAGTGAGTCCTCCAAATTACGCCAGGGGACAGAATGATGACCTCAGGCTTATCATATGGGAGGGAGGTAGTTTCGTGGCATAACATTGGAGGATTCAGTAGCACTCTTATTTTACCGTCAAATGTTTTTACCCCCTGAAGGTATCGTTGCCTGGGTTAGATCAATGGAAGGGTAAAGGGAGAGGGAGAAAAGAAGGTAGTGAAGGGTAGGGTAGAGGGAGATAGGGAGAATGGAGGTAGGGAAGGGTAGAGGAAGAGGGAGATAGGGAGAAAGAGATAGGGAAGTGAAGGGAAGAGGGAGAGGGAGAATGAGGTAGGGAAGGAAAGGGTAGAGGAAGAGGGAGATAGGGAGAAAGAGGTAGGGAAGTGAAGGGTAGAGGAAGAGGGAGAATGAGGTAGGGAAGGAAAGGGTAGAGGAAGAGGGAGATAGGGAAAAAGAGGTAGGGAAGGAAAGGGTAGAGGAAGAGGGAGATAGGGAGAAAGAGGTAGGGAAGTGAAGGGTAAAGCGAAAGGGAGATAGGGAGAAAGAGGTAGGGAAGGAAAGGGTAGAGGAAGAGGGAGATAGGGAGAAAGAGATAGGGAGAAAGGAAGGAGGGAATGCAGAAAAAGGAGAAGATGGGAAGAGGGAGGAGATGAATTAAGGGCAAAGGAGAGAAAATAAATGAAAAAAAAATGAAAATAAGAAGAGGAAAGAGAAGGGGGAAATGATGATGAAAAGGATAAATAATAAAAATCGGGTAAGTTTCACGTAAAAAAAAAATTCGTGTACTTACAGCACTTCAACCAACCAACCAGCGCACACACGCACACACACACACACACACACACACCTTCATCCCACCACCATAAAACAAATTGGTACAACACACACACACACACACACACACACACACACACACACACACACACACACACACACACACACACACACACACACACACACACACACGTAAATAGAGTCCCCGTATCCACATCACCCCTCCACCTACTTACTGTACGTGCCTGTCTGTCAGCTCCAGAAAATAGCACCTGGTGAGCTTTACACTTAATTCGGTATCCGTGGCCTGAACCCTTATTATTATTATTGGTGAGACTGCTAGACCCTGCTCCACCCCCAACCTGCTCCAACCCCCCGCCTGCCCCCCCCCCCTGCCCCAGCCTGCCCCCACCCCACCCCAGCCTGGCACAAAAGATCAGTTCACACGCAACCAATCCCACCTTCCCTGAGATCAAAATTTCGTCACTGCTGTCTTACTTTTCCTTAGTTAGTTATATTATATATTTATTTACCTAGAAATTTCGTCAGTACCAAGATAGACTTTAATTTATATTGCCCTAACTATCTTCTTACAAGCAGCTTTTAAATGTATATAAAGTGTTGAATGGATAAATAAAATGCATGAAGTGGAGGAGTGGAAAAGAAAAGCGAAAGAAAAATAACTAAAACGAGGTAAAGAGGGGAGTGCTAATTAGAAGTGTGTGTGTTTGAGAGAGAGAGAGAGAGAGAGAGAGAGAGAGAGAGAGAGAGAGAGAGAGAGAGAGAGAGAGAGAGAGAGAGAGAGAGAGAGAGAGAGAGAGAGAGGAGAGAGAGAGAGAGAGAGAGAGAGAGAGAGAGAGAGAGAGCTAATCCCAATATCACTGGGAGGGGAAAGACGGCCATGAGAAATACCGAAAGATTTGGGCAAATATTTTAAAAGAAAAAAAAAAAGAGAGATAACTTGAAAGTGACCTATCTTGTCCAGAGTTTACCCAGGTAAAGAAAAATTGGAATCACTGCATGAAGTTTGATCCGGCTGGGTAAATATCTCCTCCTGCCTAATTATCGGTCATTTCTGGTGGAAGTTGACGACTTAATTGGGAAGAACTTGGATTTTTTTCCTCTCGTTCTGAACTGGCGAGAAAAATATCCAGCAGTTTTGAATTTCGTTTAGTTTGCCAATAATAGCCCAAATATTAATCTAAATAATACCAGTACTACTACTAC
>JAWZYT010003134.1:10000-153551 GCA_034508575.1 Petrolisthes manimaculis | reverse complement strand
AAATAGGTAGTGGGTAGGTAGGTAGATAGGTAAGTAGGTAGGTGAGTAGGTAGGTACGCCCTCACAATGTTTTCTTGAACCATTACTTGATTAATGCTACGTTACATCTTTCTCTCTCTCTCTCTCTCTCTCTCTCTCTCTCTCTCTCTCCTCTCTCTCTCCTCATCTCTCCTCTCTCTCTTATTATTTGTCTCCTTTCTTTACTTTACCTGCGCTCCCGTGAAGAAAATGAACTTTACTGAAGTCTCCACTCGTTTCATTTAATATAATACAGTATAATATATTTCTGCGTCACCTCTCACACTTTTCCTCATACTAATAAGATCGTCTGTCATTAATCAATCACACATGGAATAAAATAACGTTATAATAAGCTTCTTCCAGCCATCATTAGCTTCCATTTACACTAGATTATTCATGATGGTGCAAAAGTTTGGTTTCTGAAATGCATAAAAATCCTGACTTTTTAATCCACACCTTATTTCAAGCTCCGTGAAGCAGTATACGAATCTCTTTTACTTGATATTATAATTATATACTAAACACATACATGATAATTATACTCCACCAGTTTCAACTCTAAGAGGGAGAGTTGGAGAGTTATACCTATTCCTCACAAACTGTGCTATAAAACAGATCCATGTGTAATATACTGAAATCGTAGTCTGTTTCCTTTGATGGTTTGGAGACATTCATAGCACCCCAGTTGTCCCGAGAGCAGAGTAGCCTAAGATAATCCTTTAAATGTAAACCTTTAGAGCGTGAATAAAGTGTTGATTACTTATGCAGTGAAGGTAATCAGGTGTAATCATGGAATCAGTGAGTAGTGGAAGTAATGAATGTTAACAGCTTCACTTATACTAACCCTTGTCCCTAAATACAGTAACACACCTGTACCTTATTATACACGTGTTAGTCAGCCATACAGGTGTCTCTTAACCAAGGTGTAGGCTGTATGTATGTATGTATAGGTAATTTAATTGATGTACGGCCGAGGGATTTTTTTTTATTACCACCACCATCACCAGTTCACCACTTCTACTACTACTACTACAGCGGTCAATACTTAGACCGAAAATAATATTATGATGGAAATAATATGATAAGAAAGACAGCGGGCACGGGTCAGTCCCATCTATCACAGGACCAAGTGATAGATGAACACCAACGAAAACATCAACCATAAGTGGCTTGGAAAAAGAAGAGGAGGAGGAGGAAGTAGAGAAAGAGGAGGAGAAGGAGGAGGAAGAAGTGGTGATAGAAGAAAAAGTATATAGAAGAAAAAGTGATAGAGAAAGAGGAGGGAAAAAGAAGTAGAAGAGGAGGATGAGGAAACGGTGATGGTGGAGGAGAGAAAATATATTAGAAAAGGAATAGGAGGAGAAGAAATTTGTTGCTGGAGGAAAGAGAAGTAGAAGAGGAGGAGGAGGAGGAAAACAAGGAAAATGGACATAAAAAAGAACAGAATGTGTGATCACTATATTTACCAGGATGGAATGGAACAGGCTGAGAGAGAGAGAGAGAGAGAGAGAAGAGAGAGAGAGAGAGTGTTACATAGTTACATAGAGTTTCAGAGAGAGAGAGGAGAGAGACATAGAGTTACATAGAGAGAGAGAGAGATACATAGAGTTACATAGAGAGAGAGAAGAGAGAGATACATAGAGATACATGGAGAGACAGAGAGAGATACATAGAGATACACAGACAGAGAGAGAGAGTTACATAGAGTTACAGAGAGAAGAGAGGAGAGAGAGAGAGAGAGAGGAGAGAGAGAGACATAGAGTTACATAGAGAGAGAGAGAGACATAGAGTTACATAGAGAGAGAGAGATAAATAGGGAATTGTCTGGTGAGAGTTTAGCGTTGTAGTAGTGGAATATTAAGGTTGGTTTGATCACACTGACCTCACTCACTCACTCACTCACTCCCCACACATACTTTCTCTTACACACATTCTGGCCTCAAGTACTTCTGTAACACATTCTCCTTATTCCTCACTTCTTAATGTATAATTATAGCGTTGACAAATGGGTTCAACGAATTATTTTTTAACCCTTTGTATACTGTTATTATTATTATTATTAGTAGTAGTATTATTACACTGTTATTATTATTATTATTATTATTATTATTTTTTATTTTTATACATTGTTTTACACTGTTATTATTATTATTATTATTATTTTTACACATTGTTTTACACACACACACACACACACACGTATACACACTTTCCACGACTCAGTGTACAGTACTTTTTTCATTACTTTTCCTAGATTGTCTACAAGTTCGTCAGGTTACTGTGTAAAAGACATTTTTATGTATACAAATTTGCATGTTGTTGTGTGTGTGCCGTTGAAAGATTCACAGAGATTGGTTGGCAAAAATAATGGAATATGTAAATTGTAGGAAGAAATGCATTTGTTGAATGTTTCCACAATAATAATCATGATGATGGAACCGTTACCTGTTTACCTCAGCTTACAGACACTTATTTTTGTACATAAAGAATTGAGGATGTGTTGGTACAATCAGGGTCATTACTTACTTACGTACTTACTTACCTCTTTCACAATAAAAATATTTCGAAACTGTAGAATACATCTTTTATAATGAATGATTGATGCTTATACCTGTGTTATTTCATTGAGGATTAATACAGTTTTAAAGGAGTGTATAAGAACTGTTGCCCCTGATAATAATGACCCTCGTATAAGTTATCAAATCACATTATTGGTGCATTTATTGGACAGCATTACGATCAATTCGGGAAGCAAAATGTCTGGAACAATAGATGAACAGTGCTACGTGAAAATATATCCACACTATATATGCTTTGTAAACTGTAGATTTGCAGAATTTTACATAAAAGATGTGCAGAGATTTTTATATATTATTTTTTTTTTTACGCTGATTGAAAATTGCGAGAAGAAACGGTTTTATTTCTTCTCTGGATATTCATGATGTTCATTTTATAATATACAAACTATCTGCCGTACCATCACGCACAAGAGCTTTATTATTTATTATTTATTATTTATTATTCATAAACAAGGCTTGGTATAGTGGAGGGAATATACTTTCCTTCATTTATATCATTTTTTTGTTTCAGTTCATACTCTATTACAGTACAGTCTCATTAAGTGATATTCCTCGATTGAAAACTTATAACAAAGTAAAAAGTGCAGGAGTGTGTGTGTGTGTGTGTGTGTGTGTGTGTGTGTGTGTGTGTGTGTATGTTGGTTCCAGCCAGCTAGCCCCTCTTGATTCGGGCCAGCTATATAGGGCAGAAACGGTGCATCTCTCTCTCTCTCTCTCTCTCTCTCTCTCTCTCTCTCTCAAACCAACTCTTGTCATGGTTGAACAGCTCGCCTCACCTAGCTCAACCCTCCAACATTTTTTTCCCTTTGTTTTACCAGTGTGTTGTAATCCGGCAAAACTCAACAGTGTACTTACTTACTCCCTCCCTCGTCCACCACCACCTTCTCCATCCATCACCTTCTCCATCACCTTCTCCCTCGTCCACCACCACCATCACCTTCTCCATCACCTTCTCCACCACCTCCACCATCCATCACCTTCTCCATCACCTTCTCCCTCGTCCACCACCACCATCACCTTCTCCATCACCTTCTCCACCACCTCTACCATCCATCACCTTCTACTCTATAACCTACATACATTATCTCATGTTCTTACCTTCTATATCTTTCCTTTTCTTTCCTAACTATACTAACTTGTACTTACTTACTCCCTCACCCACCACCACCTCTACCATCCATCACCTTCTTGTCTATAACCTACTTTATCTCATGTTATTACCTTCTATATCTTTTCTTTTCTTTCCTAACCTATAAGCTATGTTTTTTTCTTCAACTCTAATGGACAAAATCCCTTTCATTTCATTTCCTTCGTTTACCTTTTATTAAAACAAAAACACTTGCCTTTTTTTCATTCATTCCTGATTTCATTTTTTCTTTCCCTATCTTTCATTCTCTTCTTTACACCATTATTATTATGCGATGTGTTTATAAATTACTTAAAGACCACAGATTAGAAACATGTAAAGTTATTCAAATAAAATATTGACATCCTGTATAATGCTTCACATATACCCTCTATATATACCCCATTTCTTCTCTCGTATCCATCTTGTTTTATAGTTATTTCCTCTTCCTCTAATGCATCCTTTCCTTCCCTTCCCCTCTTTGCTTCACACTTCCCCTTTCTTCCTTCTCCCATCTCACCTTTGTATGTTTTTTTTTTTGTCCTACTTTCCCTGCCTCATGTCACTTCTTAATTGTACTTTACAAGTTTACCTCACCTCTTTCTGTTCGCCTCGAGTCATTCATTTCTATCTCGCCATCATATTTTATCTCATACACCTCATTTATCTCTATTTCCTTGCCCCTCTTTCTTCAGGCTGTTTTTTTTTTTCTTTTCTTATCATTATTAGTTTATCGCCATTTTCTCGTCAGTACTTTTTTTCCTCGTTCACTCTGTCTCATAACAATTCTTTTATCTCTTCCTTCCTTCCCCTCACACCTCACTTTTTCCCCTCACACTGCCAGTACCAAATGACGTCACCTCTTTTACCTTACCTTACCTTAATAATTCTTGACTTCACCTCACATCACATTACCTCACATTTTTATCTTTGCTGCCTCATGTCTATTTCACCATCCTATAGCCTCATCTCCCCTCACGTATCCTCACCACCAACACCACCTCTTCCTCCTCCTCCACCACCTCTTCCTCCTCCACTTCCACCTCCTCCTCCACCACCATCAACTTCACAGCCACCACCACGTCCTCCTCCTCCTCCTCCTCCTCCTCCTCCTCCTCCTCCATCACCTCCTCCTCCTCCTCCTCCTCCTCCTCCTCCTCCTCCTCCTCCTCCTCCTCCTCCTCCTCCTCCTCCTCCTCCTCCTCCTCCTCCTTCCATTATCTACACACACATCTAATTAATTATTCATGTATTCACGGCGTCTGATGTGGTCGCCTTGAATTTCCTGCACCCTCCGGCCACGTTTCCCCACAAGAACATCAGAACAAACATAAGAACACCAGGAACAAGCATAAGAACATAATGAACAATCACAGGGGGGGCATAAAAACAAACATAACATAGTGGGATAAAACCAAACATTAAAAAAGGATAATATTAAGGCATAAACACAAACGTGAATAAATATCAACAAACATAATATTAGGGCATAAAAACAAACATACAGACTTAAAGGAACAAACGTAAGAATATAAGTACACAAGAACAAACATATTGGCAGAAGAATATTAAGGGTAAAATATCATAACATACACAAACTAAGGACATTAAATAAAAGAACAAACATGATAGATAGATTTCCACCCAAACTGTTTGTCTAACTTAGGCCACTGTATTATTTATAACTATTGATGATTCTCTCTCTCTCTCTCTCTCTCTCTCTCTCTCTCTCTCTCTCTCTCTCTCTCTCTCTCTCTCTCTGCCACACCTTTATACTTGGAAATTGTTGGATTCGTTTCATCGGTGTCTGGGAAAAATAATACTTGGAATTAATGCTGATGTAAAGTTTTAAGGAGACTGACTGACTGTGACTCTGTTGGCAAATTGCAGGTTACTGTTTTCCCCCATAATGTGAAACGAAACAGACGAACTCGATAAATACTCCTTGTTTTGTGGTGCAGTTGGAAAATTAGTCAAGTTTCCATTTTGCCGAAAGAAATTATTAAAGATCTCTAATTAGGGTGGGTAATAATAGCTGTTGACTCATTAGAGCGTCTTGATTCCTCCAAAGTATGCCAGGAAACAGGACCATATTAACAAAAATAATGGTGTTATGTTGCTTGGAATAGTTTGTAGGAATCAGTTGCTCCATATTTACCAACATTCTACTAAGGTGCCTCCTTAATTAATGCAATAAATTATTATACTATAGAAGCCAAAATTTCAACTAATCTTTGTAACAGTGCTTAGTAAAAGTTGTGAAGGAGAATGTGTGACAACTTGTGTGTAGGATATGCATGAAGCTGTTTGTATGTCTGAGAACCTTCAACTAAAATTAATGGTGGTTGATGTTGTGTGTGTGTATTTTTTTTTTTTTTTTTACTTGGCGGAAATACATTGGCTTCCTCCAAGCTTATATACATTAATGCAAGTCTGAATGAAAAGAGTTGTTGTACATATTTTTAACATTTTGATAATAACCTTTTGAAAATCATCGTTTGCATTCTTGCATTTACCCAAAAGAGTAAGAAATAAGATGTAGAAGCTGGTATATAACTTGTTTTCCTGAATAAAAATAAAATGAGATTGTATTTTCATTGTAACTTGCAGCCATCCATCCATTCATCCATCCGTGTGTGTCGAAATGTTTATTTATTTATTTTTTTATTATGAAACGTGTTACAAAAATAAATATATAAAGATGTAGTACAGTACAAGTGGCTACAATGTGGGGGGTGGTGGGGGCGTGGGGGGGACCGACCCTTCACACACACATAAAATAAGCAAAGAGTCTTTCCTATATTATCCATTTTATGTTTTCCTTCCCTGTGGCTCGGGTTGTTTGTTATGATTTTTTCCCTCCACTTCTCGTATCTCCGCATCTGCCTCGGTTTCTTTTTCTCTTATATTTTTTCCCCTCCATGGGCGTGTGAGTGAGGGAGGGAGGGAGGGAGGGAAGTTCAGAGACAGAATGAATAAAAAAAAATTAGATGGAGCGATAATAATCATGGACGGAAATGTTCTACTTTAGCCGAAGGTCACATTTACTTTTCTTCTTCCTAAACATGATTGTTCTTGAAGTGTGTGTGAATATGTTGTTGGAGGTGTCGCAGCGGAGTGAGCATGTATATGTATATGTGTGTATGTGTTGTTGTTGTGGTGGTGTCGCAGCGGAGTGAGTATGTATATGTGTGTGTGTGTATGTGTTGTTGTTGTGGTGGTGTCGCAGCGGAGTGAGTATGTATATGTGTGTGTGTGTGTATGTGTTGTTGTTGTGGTGGTGTCGCAGCGGAGTGAGTATGTATATGTATGTGTGTGTATGTGTTGTGGTCTGGTGTAGCAGCGAAGTGAGTGTATGTGTGTGTGTACTTTTATGTTGGTTCTCTCTGGTGTAGCAGCGGAATAAGTGTATATTGTGTTGTTGTTGTGTTGGTTATCTTTGGTGTCACAGCGAAGTCTGAGTGTGTGTACTGTATGTATGTGTGTGTGTTGTTGTTTGTATTCTGGTGACGTCGGGTACAGTTTTCACCTCCTCACGTCTTCTTCCCTCGTCAGTCAACATTATTTTCCATCCAGTGTGCCACTTAATAAACTCTTAAGTCGTGTAAATAACCCGGGCATGACGTGGATGTACATTAATCGGTGTTTATTCGATGATTCAGAATCCATTGTTGTTGCTGGCTGGCGGTGAAAGAAGACGACGAGGAGGAGGAGGAGCGTGGGGCTGGCTGGTAACGGGAATGGCCACCAGAGGACAGGTCCGTACAGGCGCCCCAAACACACACACACACACACACAGGCTCCTTCCTCCCTCCATCCAGTGAGTCAGTCCTACCTCCTGCCTGCCTTCCCCGGCCGCGAGTTGCTACATTCTGTTAACTTTTAAGATGATCCGCGCGTTTGTTGGCTGTATGGGGCGGCTCCCTCCCTTGTTCTCTCTCCACTCCAGCATCCAGCCAGCCATCCTCCTCCTCCTCCTCCTCCTCCTCCTCCTGCCAGTCAACCCTCGGAGGCTGAAAATCTCCCCCCGCGAAGAAGGAAAAAAACAATGCTTACTATAAGCGTGACGTTACATTATTTTTTAAGACTACCGTCTTGTTTTTGTTTTTGAGGGAATGAAATATATGCCACAAAACAAACTCCCCATTGAAGGAATAATTATTCATAGAATTCCTTAGTATGATCTCAAAGAGGTACTCTTATATTTTAGCTTTGACCGCCCGCTATCGGACCTACTCAGGAGAGAGAGAGAGAGAGAGAGAGAGAGAGAGAGAGAGAGAGAGAGAGGGCACGTGCGGAGCCGCCACACCCAAGCGATGATCTTCTCTTCAAAAACCCACCGGCCAACAACACAGTAAACCTGCCAACAACAACACGATATATATAACCTGACAACAACAACAACACATTAAACCCACCATAAAGACAACATATAAAACCAACCAACATCACTATATAAAACCGCCATAAACACGATACACACATCCTTCCAAACCCAAGATAATATAAAACCCACCTCCACCACCACCACCACCATCAGTCAACGAGATGGTCATACTCTCCTTGGGCTTCCACTCTGCTCCCTCAGGAAATGCCTCGACGATGAGTGAGTGACAGGGGGCTTGTGGTCACATCCTAGAAAGTTTTGTAAGGATGGAGGGGGACCGAAAAAAATGAATCCCCCTTTTGATGTTCTCTTATTTATAGAGATGTTTAATAGTTTGTATTCTATATTCCCTGCAAGTTAGATTGAACTACCTAGAAATACATACAGACTTTTGTTAGTTTTCTCAAATATATAATCATCCTGTGACATAGATACAAGCTAGACATGACTTGTTATGTCCTAGTTCTGGTGGTATTTCAGTTTCATTGTTTCGGTGTTACAATTCTACGTTGTGTTACCCAAGATTAAAACAGACTGTCATAATCTTGGTATTACCGGGAATGTTTTTGGTAATCACAGATGTGTAAACGGGAAATATAGAGAAGAGTTGTACTATTATTCCACAAGCATTGAGATATTTTGTCTCGTGAAAATGTGACTGCATATTAATGATATAGAAGAAAATAGATGATATAGAATGGAATTAAAAAAAAAAAATATATATATATATATATATGTATAATTATATATTGCCTAGTCGGAGTAAGAGATAGTGTGTATGTATATGTGTGTTCCCCTAAGCTTCATCCGAATACCCTAAGCGTCTTGGGATATAAAATCATGTGTTGTCTAAAGTTAAGGGTTTGTGTTCTTCATTTTACTTTTGGTCGACAGTTTTTAAACAACACTCACTGGCCCACTCCCAAGTCCGTAGTGAGGGTATTGCCTGCCTGTGGTGACGTGGGCTGTACTTTATGGGTTTGGGCACCCCTTTCGGCTCCAGCCACTCCCTTTCAATTCCTCAACAGTTCCTCATTTCCTACTGTTTCATAACCCCCCCCCCCTCCATTTCTCTATTCCCTCCCTCTTACTACAGGGACTTCCCACTCATACAACCTGACCCCACTCTTTTCTGTCTGCTTGCCTCACTGCTTACCTGCCTATCTGCCTACCTCACTGTCTGTCTGCTTGCCTCACTGCTTACTTGCCTATCTGCCTGCCTAACTGGTGCTGCCTTCTACCTGCCTCACTCCTTGCCTGTCTCACTAACAACCTTTACATTGTTTTTTTTTCCTGCATCGCTTCTCAGAACCTGCTTCACTTCTTTGCTCCCCACCACCACCACCACCACCACAACCACCACTCTCCACCTACCTACCTACCCACCTACCTACCTACCTACCTACCTACTTGTCTGCCTGCCTGCTTCTTATCTCACTTACACTCTGCCTTCAGCCTGCTTCTTGACCTGTTGCTTGCTTGCTTGCCTGTCCTACAACATGTTTCTTCATCTCTCATATTCTGCATGGACATTTACTCGCCTTCTGTTTTCCCCTTCTTTACTATCCACTTCAGTAATAAAGTAATAATTATTAGACATATTATCGGCCAATTAAGGTAAAAACACAGTGACAATTCAAAGTAGGTATTCTGGCTGAGACCACGGTGTTAGGAATCGTCTCTTCTTAATAATTATCTTGGTCAATTTCAGTGGGTCGTTTATATATACTCTCTAGATAAACTTCACACATACAATATCTTCCCTCACCCACTACATGCCTGATCTATACTGTACTCCCTATGTATACCTGTCCCACTGCCTGCCTACCTACCTGTTCCACTTCAAGGCTTTTAGTACCTGTCTCAGATCCTGCATGTTTTGTCCCACACCCTGCCAAACCCACTACCTGTCTCACACCCTGCCAACCCCACTACCTGTCCCACACCCTGCCAACCCCACTACCTGTCTCACACCCCTGCCAACCCCATTCCCTGTCCCACGCCCTGCCAACCCCACTACCTGTCTCACACCCTGCCTGCCTGCCTGCCTCACTGTATCAATACCTACCTACCTGCCTCACTGTACCTGTCTCACTCTCTTGTTGTCTCGTCCACTTTCCTTCACTCCCTCTTGACCCGACCGACTTACGTGAGACACACACACACACACACACACACACACACACACACACACTGTAAAGGTATATGTATGAAAATGTGTACTGTTAAAGAAGAAAAGAATATATAATAATAATAGTCTTGTGTTTGTTATCTACCAATACTTTTTATTCTTGAGGTCAGAGAGGAAGGGAATATAAGCAAGTGTGGTAATAATTAAATGGAATGGAGGGACTAAAAAACTGAGGCGAGGGGTATTACTGGTGGTGGAGGGAGAGGAGGAAGTGAGAGAGAAACTGTAGACGCTGGAATATGAAGCAAAGAGAAGTATTGAAGGAGAAGAAGAAGGGAGGATAAAGAGAGACTGGGGAAGGAAGGAATCAGAGGAAGATAAATTGGAAAAAGGAAGAGAATGATAAACGAACGTAGAAAAAGGAAAACGAAATTGGGTGCGAATAAAAGAGAGATTTGAGGAAGATAAAGCTAAAAAGAAATTATTGAAGAGATAGAGAAAATAACTGCATAAATAAGAGAGGGAAGAAGAAAGTCAAGTAGGGCGGAAGGAGGGAGGGATTGAGAAAGGGAGGGAGGGAGGGAGGTAAGGAGGTAAGAGGGAGGTAGACAGTATCCTGGATCATGACCTCTCCACCAGCGGACAGAGAGGTTGGAGGTAGGAGGTAAGGAGAGGAGAGCCTTCTTTACCTCCTCCTCCTCCCTGTTTTTAAGAGATAGAGAAAGAGAAAACAATAAGATATGATGGTGGTAATGTTATTTTTTTATATACCGGTACGGTATGAGAGAGAGAGAGAGAGAGAGAGAGAGAGAGAGAGAGAGAGAGAGAGAGAGAAACATAATATATGATGGTAGTGTATGTGTATATGAAGAATTGAAAAAACTATCGGGGTGTTATTTGTGTGTGTGTGTGTGTTTCTGTGTACATGAATGTTAATGTAGGCCTGCTTACGTTATCTGTATCATACCCACACTATTTATTAATATTGTGTATCTTTGTATGAGTATGTGTGTATATAATAAACATTTACTAAGCATGTATATCAGTGTGTATCTGTGTTTATAGTCATATATCCTTATATGTTCGAAATTGAGCGTCTATGAAAGGATAATAAATATATATAAAAATAAAAAATTCTGCATCCAGATCCACATCAGTATCTCTTTCAAAATCTAACCCCTTCTTGCCAGTCACGAAGTCACCAGACCTACCGGTACCTGGGGTAAAAAATGTGTAAATATCAACACATAAATTTCTGCTCTATCATAATAATAATGATGATAATAATAATAATAATAAAAATGATGATGATGATGATAATAATAATAGTAATGATGATGATAATAATAATAATAATAATAATAGTAATAATGATGATGATAATAATAATAATAGAAAGAAAAAATTAAAGGAAAAAAGAAAATACCACCAGAATGTACAGTTAGGGAGACAAGTTCTTGCCTCCTATTTAATTTTTCATCGATAAAGTGCATCTCCCTCAGTTACGTTGTAAGCAGTGTATATATGTTTTCACTTGAGTTATTAAAAGTGTGAATATATTATGTCCACGACTGTACCATTCTCATTTGACTCTTAATTAACGGGAAATTCTTTTGAGAATATAACCTAAATGGTGGGATATGTACATACCTTAATAGTCTTTCCTTACCTATACCACTTTATTTTTTCTGTGTCTTTCATCCCTCTCTTCTCATCAGATATTTTGTGTTTTCTCACTTCACTTTTCCTTTCTTTCCTTTTGTTATCTCTACTCTCCTTCTCTTCGTTTCATTCTTGTTCCACTTTCCTTTTCATTTGGTTCTTATCCTTTCATCCATTCTCCTCTCCTCAGATCCTACCCTCCCCCTCCTCCTCCTCCATCCACACCTATATAATGACCTTACTATATATTATTTCCTGTTACCATAGTTGATTATAATTGATATATAGTTATAGTTAGATGAAGCAGTCTCACGAGGACCAATACATCTGTTGTTGTTTTGGTTGTTGCTTGAAATTCTGCTGTAATAATCTTTTGTATTACCCTGCATTATTCGTCTCTCTCTCTCTCTCTCTCTCTCTCTCTCTCTCTCTCTCTCTCTCTCTCTCTCTCTCCACTCCGATATTCCTCTCCCTTTCTATCTTCTCTTTCCCCTCCTCCATTTCTCTCCCTCCATCCCTCTCCCCACTTCCCCTCCTCTCTTTCTCTCTCTCCACTCCGATATTCCTCTCCCTTTCTATCTTCTCTTTCCCCCCATCCCCCTCCCCCCTCCCCCTCCCCCTCCCCCCTTCCATCTCATACGTCTCCGGACACGTGGAATTAAATATTGCGCCCCGCCTTTTGATTGGTGGGCTGTTGGTGGTGAGTCACGTGATGCCTACATTGGGTTGGGTTGGCGCGTGGTGATTGGTGGAGGCCGCGTCATGCAGTGTTTACAGTCTCACGCAGGAATTCACCACCACACTAGATTTTCTTGATTTTTTTTTTTTTCCTTTCTTTTTTTTTCCTTTTTTTTCTTCCTTTTTTTATTATTATTATTATTTTTATTTTTTTTTCCTTTTTTTTTTTTTTTTTCCTTTCTCTTTTTTTTTTTTTTTTGGTTCCTGTATCGTAAATACTCGACTTACTAGGACTCTTCATTCTTACTTTTTTTTCTCTCAAATTTTCTCTCGGTGGATATTCTTCTGTAACTCTTTCATTCTCTCCCTCGTTGACTTGAATCACCACCACTTTCTTCTTGCTTCCTTCCTTCTTTCTTTTCATTTTATTTCCTTCCAGTGAGAGAGGATGGAATTACTGTCATGACATCCACGTTGGTCAGTAATACAAACCTGTTGTTGTTAGTGTCTGTAAAATTTGATTCGATTAAGATGACTCCCATGGCTCTATAATTCATCCAATAAATTAATGACTTTAACTCATGACTGTACAGTATATAGTTAACTCCAGTACAATCAGATGAAAATACTATATGCTATACTTTCTGTATGAATTAAATATCTATATACAACACCTAAGGGAATAAATAGTACAGTCACGAGCACTAATAAGTTTACAGGTTTGATTGAAGCTTCGAACAGTTCAATTTCACCAACGAAGTCATTCCAATGGAGATCTTATTATGTATTTATTTACGGTCTCCAGGTATTCGAAGCACACCTGTATACCTATTAGTACTCGTGACTGTACAGTGTTGGTAAATCTGGTGGTGGGCTACTGATTCCTCCAGACTATGCCAGGAAACAGACAACCTCATAAGTTACTTTAATAGGTAATATGTTTCATGACTCAGTTTGGAGCATTCAGAAGCCCTCCAATTATTTATCAAGAGAATAAATATGTATCAGATTAATCATTTATTTTGTAGTTGGTAATGATACACTTGGGTAAACTTGTATTATTTTAATTGAGGATAATTATTACAGGGAACATACATAATAATTATATATTAGTGATCACGCAAACACGCCCGTCCTAGCTAACACACACACACACACACACATACACATACACACACACACACACACACACACACACACACACATACACACACACACACATACACATACACAGGCCCAGTAACTAAATCAAATACCCTACACATAAACAGAGCCAGATTTTATACACACACACACACACACACACACACACACACACACACACATTCATGGTTAAACACTCAAAGGTATACCGGTACTCTCTCTCTCTCTCTCTCTCTCTCTCTCTCTCTCTCTCTCTCTCTCTCTCAGCGACTCAAATGGTTGATGTAATGAGTTTCTTCCTTCACTTGTTTCCACTCTTTACAGAAAATAATATCTTCATACATTTATCATTCCCTCCTTCATTCTCTCATTCCCTTCTCTCTCTCTCTCTCTCTCTCTCTCTCTCTCTCTCTCTCTCTCTCTCTCTCTCTCTCTCTCTCTCTCTCTCTCTCTCTCTCTCTCTCTCTCTCTCTCTCTCTCTCTCTCTCTCTCTCTCTCTCTCTCTCAAAATCAAATTCATACCATCATTATCATTCAATCGTACCCATTCATTCACCATAGTATCAAAATTCTTCACTTGATAAAATACCCAAAAAATCACAGGCAGACAGACGACTTATACATTTATACATCCATGAATACAAACAAACAAAGAGACAGGCGTTACAGGCTTACAGCATTACAAAGACAACAATGATTACAATAAATTATGTACTGAGGTAATGGAGTGTTTAATTAAAGGCTGAAATTTAACCACAACTAACCACCATCACCACCAACTATCATCATCATCATCACCATCACCACCATCATCATCACCATCACACTCACCACCATCATCATCACCACACTCGCCACCAGAACCAGGTTGACCACTACTTTCAGGGTGTCATCTGTCTTGGGGGAATTGGGGTGGGGGGTGATGGGGAGGGGTGCAATGGTTTCCTCGTAAACTATAAATATGTCGACTGTTTTGGAGGGCTAAGTAAAAGTAGACTCCAGTTGGCCCAAAAGAGAATGCCCTCATATGCAAAAAACAAAACAAAAAAAAAAAAAAGTTACGAATATTAAAAAAAGTGCTTAAATAAATAGATTCACAAACAGCTTACGTTCATGATTATATACTCAGACTAACACCAGATGATATAAGCCAGTGTAAAAGTCTCTATACCCATTTGTTTGTTTGTCTGAGAGGTAAACAAACCACATATTCAGACCATAAGTAAGACAGACGGCTTGGTTTATGACACTTAAATAATGTATGATAGTTCGTAGAGGTGGAAGTGTAGTGGCAGACTGTGGCATTCTCACCCTTAATTAATATGCAGAGGTTCAGGGGTGTGATTATAATGTTATCAGTAATTTGTAGGCTACCAACTCCTCCACAACTACAACAACAACATCTGTATTGAGGGAGTTTGGTTTGTGGTTATGATAGGAATGGATGGATAACCTGCAAAAATTACAGACGGAATCTTACCCCTTTAAATCTTGGACTGTCTTTAGGGAAGTAGGTAGTTCAGAGCTATGTCGCTCCTGTACACACTTCTTAGTCACACACACACACACACACACATCACCTTCACACACACACACACACACATACACACACACACACACACACACGTACAGTACATTAAAAAGAAAAACATTACAGAAATGCACATCATTATATCAATATGTACACACAGAAAGGATTACAAGCTTATTTATATTATGTACTCATGTGCAGGGATTATATTGCCGTATGCAGGAACATTGATGGTGTTGACGATGGCATGGTAACAGTACGATGGCTCTGTAGTGTAGTGTGTCTAGGGAGTCATCGTATCGTTATCACCGTACCATAGACAGGCACACGTCGGGGATATAAACACATAGAGGCAAACACCGTATACGAGGGAGTAGGATAGTCAGGCAGGTGTTTATTCTGATACACACAGGGAGGAGGGGCGTTAGTTACTCTACCATTTTTGTTTTTACTGTTTCTTCCGGTCGTCCTGCTCCTTACAATATCTTCCATGCAGCCGTATATATACTCTCACAGCTCGAGGAAGATCACATGTACAACTGTCCCTTCATGAGCAGCCTAGTCATAATAGCTGCTTCCATAACCTTTAATTAAAATGTAAGGAGTTTTCCCCAACAGAGTAAAATAATGTTCCTATCGTTAACTACTACACAGCTTCACCAGGACGGGTTGGTACAGTATAATATAGGCTACGGTAACTTGCTACAGCTGATGGGAACTCTGCTGCTTATAAAGTTCTCAGTGAATTGGAGACTATATATAATAATGGTTACTCCAAACTGTGTCACAGAATGTCAGCTTCACTAAAGGACTCTGTTTAGTAGCACACATTTTTTAGGTAGGAATCTGTGTGCTACCTTCATTTCACCGATTATATCTTACCCTTATAGAGTCCCACCAAGAGCTAAGTGTGGAAACTCTGAAGACTTCATTCTATTTAACAGCCTCGACGCCACAAAGTAAACAAACCCTGCACAGTTCCGTCTTCCTCTTTATTGTCCCATATCATTCAGACACATTTTTTTTTTTTTTGCACGATATATTTTATGTGGCTAGTTGTAAAACATGTGTATAATAATAATAATAATAATAATAATGGGAATAATTAACAATGATTTAAACAACTAACATATAAGGTTATTGTTATATGCTACAATAATAATAATAATGATGATTATAATAAATAATTGTAATAATTAAAAACTACATGAAAATGGCTACACATAAAGAATAGATAATAATAATAATAATAATAATAATAACTAATAATTCTTGATAAATGGTATAATTCTTTCACTCGGGGTTGGTTGGCAAAGCAGTGAATGGACATACGAACCGATGTTATTCTTTGGTATAGTGAAGATTAGCATTGCCCTGGTGACGTCAGCACACACACACACACACACACACACAAACCAACCCAACCACGAGCAGTTGTTATCATCAGTATACCACCTCATCCCATCTGACAGAGAGAGAGAGAGAGAGAGAGAGAGAGAGAGAGAGAGAGAGAGAGAGAGAGAGAGAGAGAGAGAAAGAATGAAAGAGGGTATGAGACAGAGTTACGGTATGAGACAGACAGACAAACAGACAGACAGACAGACAGACAGAGAAAGAATGAAAGAGCTGGAAAGAAGAGAAAAATGAAAGATGAAATAAATAGATACAAGAATCGTAATGCCTTCACTCCGTCCGTTATAAACTTTTTTTTTTTTTTCTGCAGTCCTCCACGTCTTGAACATTCTGGCAAATTATTTCACCTCAATATCTATTTCTTTTACTTCAACATCATCGTTTATCTTCACTGTCTATATATGTTTTTTTTTTAACCCGTTCTCGTGTTCTATAAATTCACTGTAATAGCTCTTCATTTTTTTACACATATTTTTTTTTTTTTTTCATTTATGTTCTCGTTTTCATCTTTATAACAAAAATGTAAAGAGACGAAACATTTCCTTCCCCTCCTCCGTTTCCTCCGTTTATTATTATTATTTTTTTTTTTTGGTCCTCCGATTTTTGCATTATTTTTCTCCCCGCGCGCGTGCCAAATCATCCCTCACACACGTACACACACAGACAGACAAACAAATACACACACACACACACACACACGCACACAGGAATTCGGAAACACACACACACACACACACACACACACCACCTCGAAGTCCACTAAGCACCGGGGTGTATATTATGTATAGTACAGAGTTAAGGAGTAAGTATACACAATGTTGATAAAACTGGAACAAATGAATCCTCCAATCTATTCCAAGCAACATGTAGTACGCCATTATATTTGTTACTGTGGTTCTTGTTTCCTGGAATTACTTTGGAGGAATGAAGGTGTTACAATGTACCAAAAGTATACTAACACCTTGAAGGGAAGTGCGGGTGTGTGGTGGGTGAGTGGGTGGGTGAATGGGTGGGTGGGCTACATGGGTGAGTATACATCTAGTCCGCCCCACCCATGATGGAGGCTATACTGAAGGAGGCCAAGGGGGTGGTGGAGGTGGAGGCGGCGCCCTGGAGATCCCTAAGGGGTGGGGGTGGTTGTTGTTGTTGTTGTTGTGGTTCCTTCAGAGTCTGGTGTGATCGAAACCTTGCCAGGAGTGTCGGGGGGCTGGAGGGATTACTGTCATCATCATCATCATCATCAACATCATCATCGTCATCTACAAACCCACCACCAACAGCCTTCCCGTATCTAGGGTCGTCGTCGTCGTCATCATCGTCTTCCACGTCGTCCACATCGTCATCATCAAAGTCCACGACCCCACCGGCTGGTCCTCCTCCGTCTACACCAGGGAAGGGACGGTCCATCTGAAGGGAGAGTGAAGGGAGAGAAGGGAAGGAAGGGAAACATTGTGAGACGAACGTATATAATAAACATTGTGAGACGAACGTAGATAATAAACATTGTGAGACTAACGTAGATAATAAACATTGTGAGACGAACGTAGATAATAAACATTGTGAGACTAACGTAGATAATAAACATTGTGAGACGAACGTAGATAATAAACATTGTGAGACTAACGTAGATAATAAACATTGTGAGACGAACGTAGATAATAAACATTGTGAGACTAACGTAGATAATAAACATTGTGAGACGAACGTAGATAATAAACATTGTGAGACGAACGTAGATAATAAACAATACACAATATTACTCATTGGAAGTGTATAAAGGAAATGGTAATAACTGACACACAATAATATATAATAAACAATACACAATATTATTCATGGAAGTGTATAAAGGAAATGGTAATAATTGACACACAACAACAACACACAACAATGGCCCGGATCCGTTTGAAATGTCTCTGTTTCATGTGACCACAACTGTACACACTATATTATTATTATACTATAGTTTTTGAAGATGCTGCAGCCAAGTTCATTCTTCCAGCATAATAATATATTCTAATAATAAATAAAAACCGAACTTTTAACGGTGAACGTTGGTTTGGTGCGGTATTGAAAAACTGTTAATACTTCGCGTGCATAAAAAAAAAAGGTGGAAATGTTGCAGTGCCTCCAGAAATATGTTGCAGAATACCAGCCTTGCAATAAAGACGGGAGTTCATTGTTTTCTGTTATAAAGTTTAAACCCATCTTTTTATATTATGAGCGTTACGTCTTCCCTTTTAATTTAATACGATATAATAATTTTGTTTGTTGATAAAATTGCCTTCTTTTTATTTCTTTTAGGTGGTACGTAAAATTATTTGTCCTTTTTTTTTTTTTTTTTTTTTTTTTTTCGAAATACTCATTACTATAGTTTTCATCAGCACTTGGTCCAGATTTAAGCTTTTTTTTTTTTATTTTTTTTTTATTTTTTATTTTTTATTTATCCATAACGTTCAATAATATTCGTGTTTTGACATTTTCCTTGATACCTATTGTTCTATGATTCTGGATTTGGCCCTTCCTTGCCTGAATCATGCTGTTGAGAATACACACACATACTAGTGAGTGTTGTGAGCACGAGGCTGTGTATGTGATGTGAGACTGTCTGTGTGTGTGGTGTGAGGCTGTGCATGTGTGAGGATGTGTATGTGGTGTGTGTCTGTGTATGTGGTGTGAGACTGTCTATGTATGTGGTGTGAGGCTGTGTATGTGGTGTGTGTCTATGCATGTGGTGTGATCCTGTATGTGGTGTGATCCTGTATGTGGTGTGAAGGAGTTGGCAGGGAGGGAGAAGTTGGTCAGATTCCAGACCTTAAGATAATATGCCATAATTAGAGAAGTGGTTAGTTGGTCTGGGGGGGCAGGTCAGGGGGAAGGAAACACAAGAGAGGGTAGATAATGAGGAGAGAAAATGGTGGTGAGAGTAGTAGTAGATGCAAGGGAGGGAAAATGGTGGTGAGAGGAGTAGTAGATGCAAGGGAGGGAAAATGGTGGTGAGAGTAGTAGATGCAAGGGAGGGAAAATGGAAGTGAGAGTAGATACATGGGAGGGAAAATGGTGGTGAGAGTAGTAGTAGATGCAAGGGAGGGAAAATGGAAATGAGAGTAGATACATGGGAGGGAGAATGAAAGTGAGTAGATACAAACCAGTAAAAATGAAATAGAGAAAAACATGAAATTGAGAAAAGGAATAATACAGACGAGGGGAAATTAAGGCCAGGGTATATCTAGAATTTAGAAACATATAGAAAATAGAAGATAATTATAAGTGAAGGGAAAATATAGGAAAGAGAAAAATAAAAGTCGGAAAATAAATAGATGTGAAAACAAAGGTGAAATTATCTACAGTTAAGGAAGAGAAATATACTGATGAAAGAATATATAGAGATAATAGTTGAGATAGATATATAGGTCAACACTAGACGTGAGGTAATTATAGGTCAACAATATAATTAATTTATTATACACGTGAGGGAGGATACAGGTCAAGGAAGATTATAATAAGGTCGATAATTATGAAGAAAGATAAAGAAGTAAGGGAAGAAGAAGATATATATGTGTGAGTGAAGTGCATCAACCAAATATATATATATAACCTGTTTTATAAGTAGGGTATATCAGACCAAACATATTTTTCACACCGAGTATAAAACCGTATGTATGTATGTATGTATGTATATATGTATGTATGTATGTAGGTGTTGTTGGTTTCGTGTGTTAATTAAGGGGAGAATAACAAAATATAATGGTGTTCTGTTGCTTGGAATAGTTTGAAGGATTCAGTTACTAGCTCCAGGTTTACTAACACAAAATTTCCCCCTTAATGGTAAATAAACCCAGCCAGCTTTACTGAATAATGAATACCTGGTGCTTGAGTCTTTCCTTGCATCATTGCTACACAACACTCACCCTCACGTAATTATCGTAAACCTGTATTTCATGAAGCTGTTTGTGTTTACCTACAGTCCTATCTATTTACGGTATTGCATTTACAAAACTTAATGTAGCTTTGTATTGCTGAGGTTTTATCGTTATTAAAATATACAGGTATTATGTATATATATATTATCTTTTCTGTCATCTGTTATTCTGAATAGTTTAATAAATATAGTTATATGGCGTTACAGAGGGAAGGGATAAATAATGTTGTGTATTTCTGAAGGGTTCACTCTGATTTATTTCACTATATACGTTCATCCCTTTCTTGACTCCCATTATTATTACAACTGTTATTTTACTGTATGTTGCTGTTACTATATTATTACTTATATACGGTAAGGCTTATATGAATGATGATCAAGTATTGAGGTTAACACGGGAAGGTGTACACGGGGAAATACCCTCTCTTCCCTGTCCATTCATGCGTGACCTATACCCTATATTATATTCGAACACATTCAGGTTTTTATAGATGAAAAAAAAAATATATATATATAAACAGCCACAAACACTTAACATCTTTTATGCACTATAGTCAACAAGAGTTTATTTATAACGAGTGAGTTAGAGTTTATGTATGTGTGTTTTTATGTGCCGTATATGTAAGAATGTGTATATGTGTTCATGTAAGTATAACAACATTGCTATTCTGTGAGTGTGTGTGTACTTGTGTATGAATGTGTTCGTGTAAGTATGCATGGATGAATATTCTGTATGTATGTGTGTTAGGGATGGGGGGGGGGGTGCAGGGGGTGTGTGTCTTACCTTGGACCGTTTACCAGCCCTGGCCGCCTCTTCCTCATCACTGCTGTAAGTCCTTCCTGAAGCTCCTCCACCTCCTCCTTCACACACACTCGTCGTCTCCCTCTCACCCTCGTCCTCCGCGGTGCCTCCCGAGGGGCCCGACGGGGAGAGCGGAAGGTGGCGGTGATGCTGAGCGACGGCGGCGGCAGCAGCAGCGGCAGCGGCGGCGGCAGCGGCAGCGGCGGCAGGCGAGGCTAGATCCAGACCCAACAAAGTGGATGAGGAGTCAGTGGAGGACGACGACGAGGAGGACGTGGGCAGAGGGGCCAAGTCCAGGTCAAGGGGCGAGGTCAGGTTGTGGGTGAGGGCGTGTCGGCGCAGGTCACAGTTACGTCGGAACACCTGCAGAGGAAGAGAACACACACCACCACACGTTATATAGATGGTACACACACACACACACACACACACACACACACACACACACACACACACACACACACACACACACCACGTATATCACAACACTGTCACACAACACATCATACAACACCACACACACTCCAAGGCACCACTATATTAGGCAGACCCCATACCTCCTTACACACCTTCCACACCTTACACTCTAACATAAAACTCCTTCACTACACACCTACTACCTACACATACCCACACCTGCTACTTATGACTCTCACACACACCTACTACTTATGACGTTCTCTCCCAAACCTACTACCTATGACTCTCTCTCTCCCAAACCATCATTCCACACTTGCCATGCCTCTCTGTCACTCTTCATTATCAGTTTATCACTCTCCACTTCCCGTAACTCACTACCACTCCACCCCTGCCACACTAATATCCTTCACTCTCACTCCACACCTTCCATACATAGCTGGCCACAGTATTACTCCACACCCTACATTACTCACTAGCCCACACCTTTTAACTTCGCACCTGCCCTCACTTACCACACTACGTATCTTACAGTATTTCCTATATTTAATCCATTCCTGTACTGTACAATCTTTATATTTAAGTTTCTCTACCATTGCACAATATGGATTATATTTCACTCTTCCTTGCTGAAATGATCCATGCCAATTCTTCACTAATTTATATTGTTCATTTTCCGGCTTTCTTTTAGCACTACCAACTAACTCGCCTCCTACCACCGCTACATATACCTACAATCAACCATTCTTAAACATAGCTTGACAGAATGAGAAAGAGAACTCCTTCAGGTTAAAAGAGGCGTTACCAATAAAGGCTTCTCTCCTACATTGTTTGTTTATGTTCTCATCCCCATAATTCATAACTAACACGACGAGGCCTATTACTCTTAAGGGGAGAGTATAGTTCAGACATTTTTGGAGACTATGATTCCACCAAATTATTCCAGGCAACAGGATACCATTATTTTTCTTTATCTGGGTGTGTTTTCTGGCATACTTTGGAGGAATCAAGGCACTGTAATGTACCAAAAGTATACTCTCCCCTTTAAGAACAAGTATCCAGGTGGCAGGAATTGACTTGTGGTTTATCTCTCTCCTCAACTCCTCAAAGGTGTTAGATTTTTAAGGGGGAAACAATTTTCATATATATTGTATGTGTTTTATTATTATACAACATATAATATGAAGCAAATCACATTAAAAACCAAGGCCGAGTTGTTCATTGTTATTGCTCACCTTTACACTCGAGTGGAGGGCTACATTGTTTTTTTATTATAATTGTTTACAGTATCACATCAAAAGTTCTGGTATCGCTTTATTTGTGTATGTGTGTGTGTGTGTGTGTGTGTGGTAATACGATACAGCAGACGCAACTTAAAAATAAAAGCAGCAACTCCTCGTATTACCTAAGAGTGAACCTGACCTCTGACATTTACCATCCCTCCTCTTCACTGTCTTCCTCCTCCTCCTTCTCCTCGGTCATCCCTCTTTCTTCCTCATAGACTCTGTTATTGTCTTCTCGCCTCTCTTACTCCCTCCTCACATGCCTATTTTTTACTCTGTTTATTCACAATTCCTACTATTTTTTTTATTAATAGCTTGCTTATTTCCTTTTCAATTCGATTTTTATATATATAGGTGCATTTAACTTTGATTCAGAGGTATCTAACCTTAACATATGTCATTCTTATTTTTAGCCTCTCCTGGCACTACCTATTTACTATAATTACTTGACCCATTATTTTGTTTATCTCCTATTATACTTTCCATCATGCTTTACTCTCCTGTACATTTATTACATACCGGTATTTACCCTATCTGATTCCTCTCTCATAGTTTCCCTTTATAATATGTACTATCCGTGTAGGCTATTCCTATTTGAAGTATCCTGCTTTGGTCCCTCTTTCTATTCTCTTGCGAAATATTCCGACACCTCAGACGATGAAAATATTGAAAAATAGTTTGTTTGTGTATTACCAGGGCATCATGAACTGTGCCCATCACATACAGTATCATCACACACACACACACACACACACACACACACACACACACACACACACACACACACACACACACACACACACACACACACACACACACACACACACACACACACACACACACACACACACACACACACACACACACACACACACACACACACACCCGTCCCCCCGCTCTCTCAATGGATGTATGTTTTTTTGTTTTTTGTGTTTTTGTTTTATTGTATGTATCCCTACTCCCTGCCCCTGGTGCCACTACCTTGTCACACTTATATATAACCTAACTTAACCTAAAAAGCTACCTGCCTACTTCCTACCAATGTACCCCTGTTTCCTTCCCCCTCCTGTACCCACACTTGTTACACCAAACCTAACTTAACTTTAACCTAACCTACCAATGTACCCCTGTTTCCTTCGCCTTGTGCCCCCACCTTGTCACACTGCGGGCACGTGTAGGGTTTGATGTCTGTGTGTGTGAGCAGGTGTGTCTTGAGGTTGCTGCGTTGATTGAAGCTCCTGCCGCAGGTGGAACACTTGTGGGGCGACTCCTCCATGTGTAGGATGCGGTGGACGGCCAAGGTGCGGCTCTGACAGAAACCCTTGCCGCAATCCGTGCACTTGAAGGGCTTCTCTTTGCTGTGGATGTACCTGAAGAAGGGACAGAAGAAGGAAGTATGCTTAGTTAGGTAGGTGATGGTGGTTGTGGTGGTGTAGGTAGGTAGGTAGGTGGTGTAAGTAGGTGGTGTAGGTAGGTGATGGTGGTTGTGGTGGTGTAGGTAGGTAGGTGGTGGTGGTTGTGGTGGTGTAGGTGTAGGTGTATACGTCGTCTTCCTTATAAGATGTTTATATCGTCTCCACCCCCTGGTCTCCGCCTCCAGACATTAACCCTTGACGTTTGATGCTGGTGAACAAAAAGGTAAAGACTACAATGCCTTAACTCTTCCAGCAGCAACTTTCACAACATTAAAACCTGGGAGTGTACAGTCAATACTATTCATTCGTGGTATAATTGGAGACTGTTGTTGGTCACCACTAATTTGAGATGCACTAAGTGTATCTCAGGGTTAGCAGATGCTGTATAGGTATATATTGAAGGCTGCTGATGCCTCCAAACTGTATCTAGAACGAGATTATTGTAACGTATTTGATCAGTTTTGTGGTGTAGTCAGGAGGAATCAGTAGTCTCCAATTGGGCAACAACATTGTATACCGGTACTGTCATATATATACTGACAATGACTAAGTGAGCTCAAAATCTGCCGAGGTTTTGATCAGTGTAACACCAAGACCAATAGTGTACTAGAATACCATTATTGTCTATTGTTATTGTGTAACTCCACGTGGATATTACACACATGCCTACCTCACACGTGACACCAATACCATTTTACATAATAACGAAAAGAGTCACGTGCCAGCAATACCGTTTAACATAATAACGAAAAGAGTAACAGTCACCAATCATGCAATAAAAAATTCTGATCACGACTTTCGCCATGTGACTGTGATTAATTTATACTGAAGCTTCAAAACGCACCAAACCCACACACTCTCTCAACCCTATAAAAGTGTTCAGCCAAGGAAGAGTGTCCAGTATAAGTGTGTGTGTGTGTGTGAGAGAGAGAGAGAGAGAGAGAGAGAAAGAGAGAGAGTATGTATAATAATTCCTCACTGAGAACATAGAAGCTATTTAACTTACCTCTAACGGCAGGAAACACAACAACAACAACAACTTTCTTTCCTTCCCCCAAGCCTGTCCCCTTATTCCCGCACCCCCCAAACTCCCCCCCCCAAGCCTGTCCCCCTACTCCCGCACCCCCCAAACTCCCCCCAAGCCTGTCCCCCTATTCCCACACACCCCTTCATGCATCACCACCAGGCTATTCGGAACACACCTGCATACTTATAAATTCACGTGACTGTACATCATACTTATTACCGTATATACACACCATCCATATTCACCAAGTATTATCCTGGCTGGCTGGTCACACTGATAAGAAATTTGGTCACTTTTATTTTCACTTTAATTTTGTCAGTTTTATTTTCACTTTAATTTTGTCACTTTTATTTTCACTTTAATTTTGTCAGTTTTATTTTCACTTTAATTTTGTTACTTTTATTTTCACTTTAATTTTGTCAGTTTTATTTTCACTTTGATTTGGTCAGTTATGTTTTCACTTTAATTTTGTCACTTTTATTTTCACTTTAATTTTGTCAGTTTTATTTTCACTTTAATTTTGTTACTTTTATTTTCACGTTTTATTTATTTTGGGGGGCTATTCATTCTGTCCAAGTTCAAGCCGACTATGACAGGAAACAGAAAACAACAACTTATATAATATAATTACTGAACCTCCAAAACACAAGAGAAAAAATGAGTTTGATGGGATTTATAGTCATTTGTGTGGAGGACAGTACAATATATTATAATTACATTCGGTAAATAAGGCTCTATGTAGATATATTATAATTACAGATATTTATAATTACACTAGTATAGTACCGTATATCTTGAAAATAGTTAACGTTACCTGACTTTGGTGTAGGATAGTAGAGCTAGTGTATAACTTTTGACAAGGCTGTGCTGTACGCCATATTTATCCTAAAATGGTTGGTGTAAAGCAAGCGTTTAGAAGCAGGGAAAGAGGATGAGTTACATGTGTGTCAGTCGTACATTGAGAGAGTATAGGTAAGCAGGTGGCACACACACCACGGAACCATTAAACCTTGCTTTCAAAGACCAAATGGAGTCATTATACACACGTGGACTCACCTGAACTACAGTAAGGGTTAAAAGGAGGTACACTTACACCACCATCATCATCAGCAGCAGCAACATAACCTCACTCAGTCTCGGAGAACGCAAGAGTGGATGGATTTTGATATTTTGATTCGCACTTTTCTCGTTGCTACTAATATTTTTCTATTTTACCATTACTCTTACATCACAACGAGTATTTACCATTACCATTACTATACAGTTTGCCATGAATGTTGTAACTGAATGCTAGATTACCGTACATCGTGAAGTAAACCAAAGTATCATACGTTATATTCACAGATGTTTGACTGGAGTAGCCTCATAAAAAAATATTAATATGCAGTAATCTGGTGGTAATAGTAGTTATAGCATATGATATTCAACCCCTCCCCCCCCCCCCTTCTACCCGGGTTAGGGAGCTACGTATACCTCCCCATTATACCTACTTGTCGTAAAACGTGAATAAAAGTGGGTTTCACTTCTCCAACTGTCCCTTTCTTCATCTGTTACCTTTTTGTGCTTACTGTCTCACCTCTCATTCATCTTCTCCCTCGGGCGCCATATGACACCACTGTTGTGGAGCCTGATATCAATCAAGCAATCATTCGATCTTCAACTCCACACCCAACAATTTCATGGGAATAAAAAGCCTTATTTTCCTTATCAAAAATAGAAGGAAGTTGTTTCTCTCGTGGGGACCATATAACTACCGTATATCTTACCATTTACTAATTAACTGACTCAATTAAATGTTAGTATTATGGATAATGTATTACTGATTCCTTCTTTTAATCATTATTTTTTTGTGGTGCTGGTGTCAATGAGGTAACGTGTGTGAGTAAAAACGTGGAACATAAATATTATTGGTGAACAAAAGATGGGAATAAATGTTACTAATGGTACACAATGTTCACCTTATACTTCCGTAACCCCGTTGAACATATGATGACAATACAAGGGCAAGATTAAGTCTTAATCTTGGACTAGAGTAATTAGGGTCAAGAGTTAATTCCATATATCTGTATTAATTGGTGCAGAAAGAAAAAAAAGAGTCCATAAGTTATCATGCACTTACATACATCTTCTTTACTTACATCTTGTCGCTTCTACTTCTTTTCATTCTGTACATACATGAACCTTGAAAATAATTAGGCAGGTGTCTCCAAAGCCCCAGCCCCAGCCCCCCCCCTCCCCCTCCCCCCCTGACGACATTACCATTATAAACACATCAGTATCTGTTGCTCAGAATTCACCAAACTGAGAGAAGAGTACGGTACTGTATTTATTATATAGTATAGAAGTGACCAGACCTACGTGACCAACATTACCAAAGAAGGGGTCGACTATTGCAGTAACCTCCAGAAAAAAAAATGCAAAGAGTGAACCAATGCAATATTTTCATGATTAAAAAAAAATTGGCGACCCTACGTGGTTTAATTAAGATCTCAGAAAAAAAAATACAAATCGTAAACCATTAAAAAAAATGTGGCGACCCTATATAGGTGCATGGTTTAATATTTCTTCCTGTGTAGTGTTTGTAAGGTAATGTAACTGGCTACTGGGAACACATTACTGACCCTAACTGTAGCCTCTGATATTAATATTCAGGAGTGTGTTATTGAGCACTTCTTTCCACTCTTCCTCTTTCACCTTTCTCTCTCTCCCTCCCTCCTTCCCTCCCCCTTTTAGCTTTTTATGTATGTATGTATGTACTGTTCGTGTTTAGTGCTTCTTCCCTCTTCCCTCATTCGTGTTCCTCTTCTTTCATCGTCCTCCATTCACACATCTTTATATTTATTTTCTCCATGTCTGGTCCCATTCCTTACTTTTTTTATTTATCTTCCTTACATTATATAATTCTTTCGTCACATTCCCTTTTCCTTGGTGTTGTTCCTTTGCTTTCCCTTGCGTTGTCGCCACCATCCCCCCTTTCTTCTTTACTCTCTTCACTTTCATTTCATCACGTATTAATAGTTGTATATCAGGGACTAAGATCACGACTAAATCAATTCCATAGATCATTTTATACTTTTTTAATCAGGTAACATCACCGTCGCCTCGTTATATTCGTCCCGTATTTTTATTTATTTATATGTCAGGGAATAATGACATAACATAATCACACCCATGGGTCGTGCTTTGTATTCTGGCAACACTGCAACTGGGAATACCGTACAAAAGCAAACCAAGATCAATATGTAAACATCCCCCACTTGCATGTCTCTCTTGATGGTCGTGTTTGGGTGTTTACAAGTCAGACCATATCCCGAGTGGCTAGGAATACTCTCCACTGCACTAAAGGGTCGTATACAAAGAGACACACAGTGACATACACAATAAGTTACGTAGACGGTACAGTCAAGGATTTATGTTCCTCGTTTCTCATCCTGTTTTTCATTTACTCAAACATTTATTATCTCCGCCTTGCAAGTTATGTTTTGGGTCCGGTTTGTTTGACGGTATGTTTGTAAGAAGGGTTAAGCAAAATAATATATGTGAATTTTTACCATTTTTTTTTACCATAGATGGACCTCGTGGCTGGCAACAGGTGTGTATGTATGTGCATGTGTGTGTGTGTGTGTGTGTGTGTGTGTGTGTGTGTGTGTGTGTGTGTGTTTCTGTACCGTAAAATCTCTCAAGGATGAAATTGTTTGACTAGTATTATGACTTACTGAACCTAATTATAAGATCTGGGGATGAAATATGAACCCATAAGTCCAGGAAGAGCCTGTAGCCTAGACCAAAGAGATAGTTAGTGATGGAAGAGAAGTGGGACAACAAGCACGAATGAAACAGAATGAAAAGAACATGAAACAAAACACTCAGCAACTCATCAGCACTCAATAGCCAGGATCACGTCACAACCAACAAACCAACCAACCAACCAACCAACCAACCTCTGCTACTGCTATTACCCTCACAACGAACCCTATGAATCATCAATACATCACTGCATCTAAACACTTCCCCTTAAGGACCCCTGTGATGTAAAGTCAGACATTTGGAGGTTAGCGAGTCCGTCAAACATGGCCACGAAACATCACATATTATACATTGAAGGAGCAGCTTGTTCCGTGGCACAGTAAAGAGGAATCAGAAGGCACCCAACCTTACACTATAACATTAAGCTTTGGTGAGATCTTAATGAACTATAATTACAGTTGCAGTCAGAGGTCCGTGAATGAAGCATGTGTGTCCTGTATTACACTATATATCTCTGCCTTGGAATGGTTTGGTCTCCTTAATCACACACACACACACACACACACACACATCATCACCCCTTCATTCCCCTCCCAGGCTTCCTCCCTTGCTCTCTGCTTTTATCTCCCCCTGCCTCCACCCGTTCCTTAACTTCCTCCCCTGCCTTCGTTCCCCCTGTCCTGTATGGATACCCCTGCTGTTTACTCTACCTCCCCCCTGCCCTTTACTCTTATCTCCCCCTGCCTCTTTAACCCCCTCCCGAGCCTCCTCCTCCTCCTCCCCTGTTCACTACCTCTCCCTCCCTTCCCCCTCCCCCCTCCCCAATTCTCCCAGCAGGTGTCCCTCCGCCTCCCATTCGTCTTCCATTCACGTCTTTTAAAACCTCATCATTTCCACTCGACTCTTCCCCTTTGGCCATCAACTTGTCGTCCATCAAGGGGCACATATCTTTCCTTTCTCTCAGTTGGCTCGTGGCGTTCACACATATATATATTTTTTTCTTTGCTCCAGTTTTTCATTCCTCTTCTATCGTTTTATTTTTCTTCCCCCAACACCTCATTTAAAGGGATGGTGAATGTAATCATTATAATTCTGTCCACCCACCAACGATACAACACATCTGTATGTACCCAACTCTACCCACCACCCACCACCCTCCACCCTCCACCCTAGTCCTTCCCCACATCCCCATCACTCTTATCTATATCACGCCCTCTGACACACACACCCACCTCTATACCCACACACCCACCTCTATACCACACTCACCCACCTCTATACCTTCTTCCTAACACCCTTACACCCCACCATGCATCCCCACCAATTTTTTTTTTTACTATATAGGATAATGTGAATATACCCATCCACATTATTTTCGTACCGTTTACCCTCACACACACACACACACACACACACACACACACACACACACACACACACACACACACACACACACACACACACACACACACACACACACACACACGAATCCCCTCCCCCCTCTGACCTTACCACGTTCACCCACTGGTTTACGGGAAGAAGTTTGTGGGTTGTGGAAAAGGAAAGAAAAGAGGGAATGAGATGGGGACTTTTGGGGTTATGGTGGTGGAGAAGAAGTGACGTGGAGGGGATTGAGGGTAACAGTAGTATGAGGGAGTTTTTGGGGTTTGTAGAGAGTGTGACGGTATAGAGTGTGAAGGGTTGTGGGAGTGAATGTATTGGTTGTGACTGAGAGGAGAGGGGTGATGGTGGTGGTGGTGGTGGTGGTGGTGATAGTGATGTGGTGTGATGGTGGTGGTGGTGGTGGTTGTGATGTGGTGATAATGTGATGGTGTGGTGGTAGAAGTGTATAATAAAAGAGGCATGGGACTGAAGGGAGGCGTTGGTGTACTGAAGTATGTTGGCAGACGAGGAAAATAAAAGGAAGAGGGAGGAGTGACCAGGAAAAAAGGAAGGAAGGGGCGGAGTGAGGATAGTAAGTTTAAGTGTGTACGTGTGGCCAAGAAGGGAGAGGAGATGGAGAGAGGGAGGGAGGGAAGGAAGGAGGAGAGGGAGGGAGGGAAGGAAGGAGGAGGTTGGGGTGAGGGTTACAGTTGCCAGGAAGTAAGGAATGAGAATGATACACGTTTTTTGGTAAAGTCAGAAAATAATACAAACACACAAATACCAGTGATTTTTCTGAGAAGTTATATTAAATACCGACTTCAGGTGATTATGCCGATGAGAACAAAATGGTTAATAGTTAAGATTCCCAGTATGTTTGATTGGAAGGAAGCACTAATTTCAAGAGTCACATGATATAGGAAAAGGATATAGTGGGGAGAGATAGCAGGACCCAAACACTGAGACAGGAGGGATGGATAAATAAAGACCTGACTCAGAGTGATTGACTGACACGGGGCTGGAAAGGTGAGATGTAAAAAAGAAGAGAAGAGAGGCAACAAAGAAGTGAAGAGAGGCAACAAAGAAGAGAAGAGAGGCAACAAAGAAGAGAAGAGAGGCAACAAAGAAGAGAAGAGAGGCAACAAAGAAGAGAAGAGAGGCAACAAAGAAGAGAAGAGAGGCAACAAAGAAGAGAAGAGAGGCAACAAAGAAGAGAAGAGAGGCAACAAAGAAGAGATGAGAGGCAACAAAGAAGAGAAGAGAGGCAACAAAGAAGAGAAGAGAGGCAACAAAGAAGAGAAGAGAGGCAACAAAGAAGAGATGAATAGAGAAACAAGCGATGAGTAGTGAGGAATCCTTTTAAGTGTCCCTCCCCTACAATCACTCCAGGTTAATACTTTCATTACCTGGTTACTTTATAATCTGTGAACATGATAAGTTTGTTGTAGAAGTAATACTGTTTGTGTTGGAATGGAGTGATGATTATATGTCTTACACAAACTTATACACTTGTTTTGGTCAGGTCTGTTGGAGGTGTGTATGTTTAGTGGGACAAAAATTATGAACATTTTATAATATTTGCATATATGCATATATTTTCATTACATTTAAGGTATGATATGATATATTATACATTTTTGCTTAATGCATCTTCGGTAATAGTTATGTTCTATTACGCAATTGTGTTGTTACATTTATTTGTGTATAGAAATTATTTATACTAAAACTGTTTTACTTTGATATATTTTGATACACTACACGACGTCAACACTTTTATTACATACCTAGAAAAAAGCAAAATATAATTCTGAATAATAAAAAAGTAACCTCACATGGATATAATAATTATATACATGTGCGTGTTTTTCAAAGTCAAATAACAAAAGCTAAGGAAAAACATCATAGAAGCATAAAAACACGAAAGACTCCACGTGGCATTTACGGTTTCCTGAACATTTTCATATCATGATTGTGTGTCGTATGCAGAGAGAGAGAGAGAGAGAGAGAGAGAGAGAGAGAGAGAGAGAGAGAGAGAGAGAGAGAGAGAGAGAGAGAGAGAGTATGAGTGTGTATGTATGTGTGTGTGTGTGTGTGAGAGAGAGAGAGAGGACGATAAAATTATTACGTTTCATATATAACTATCAGAACCTATTAAACAATGGTTCATAGTCAGTGGTGGATGAAAATAAAGACGAAAGTGTAATTTGTGAGTAAGGAATACAGACGTACAATACTATTAACTATAGCATTAACCAAACAAAATATAAGGACTGATGTGTGTGATTCGTGAGAGACAAAAACATATCAATCAACCAAGGAACAATTTCACGAGTCAAAGTGAAAGTTATAATTACCTTCATGTCATAATAATATAATAGACAGCTTCCCTCCCCTAATATTCTGTACCATAGAATCCTACTGATGGAAAATAGGAAAATATATAATTATACAGTACAGTAAGGCTGGCAATTACTGGTATCTATAATTATGAAGAAAACACAACTGAACCTCAAATATAAGAAAATACAGTAATATAATAACCCATGATGAAATGTGTAATGAGTAAACAATAAAAAAATAATAAGAAAATAAATGAAAACAAGAAACACAATTTTGACATTACCGTATCAAAACTCCAATAAAAATTAGTGATGAAATATTATACGTTGATCATTAGTATATTTCTTTAACGCTAGACTAGACTTGTCGAATTATACTAACAAATTAACATAAAAGTAAACACCTAATGATAAAAATATTGATGAAAGATGCAGTTTAAGGTTCCGCCCAATAGCACACACACACACACACACACACACACACACACACACACACACACACACACACACACACACACACACACACACACACACACACACACACACACACACTCACCTCACCTCACCCATAAACTATCATCACCACCTACAACACTTCCACCTACATGTATATTCACTATTTCCACCTCCACATACTTACATGGGCCCCACCTAACGTTAACACCTACATCAGCGCCACCTACAAATGTATACCACCTATACAGTTACCTCTTACATCAACAACACCTAACGTTACCACCTACTCAGTTACTGCCTTCATACAGCTACTTCCCTGCCACCTACAGTCACCACCTTCACCTACACTTACATCATCTCCACCTACAACACCTACATCTTACTATCTACAGTTCTACACCAATAAAACCGTCATTTACACAGTCACTACCTCCACCACACATGCATTTGTATAATTATGTCTTCTATATGCCTCCTATATCTCCCATCACCCCCCCCCCCACAAATAGATATGTACCCTGTTTTTTTTTAGTTTTCTTATGTAATTTTGTTTCTGCCTTTTTTTTATTTACCGTTTTTTTTTTTTTTTTTTTTTTTAATTCACAGTTTGAGGGAATCATTACCCTCAAACAAACTGTCCCATAGTTGTCATCTTATGGGGAAATTCTCTTGTTGGTACTGTACATTGGTAGGCTTCTGATTATTCTGAACTATGCCATGAAACACATCCCCTATTACTGCCATTGAGGGTGTCTGTTTCCTGTCATAGTTTGGAGGAATCACAGACCTTCATAGTCACCAACAAGAAAAACTACAGTGAATTTTGAGGGTCCCAGTATCCTCCAAATCACCCACCACCACAACAACAACAATAATGAATACATCAACCCTTCCTTTATGTTTATTGCCAAGCTATACTCTGTTAAAAACTTGTGTTCCTTTTGGCCTCTTATGCTTAGATAGATAGATATAGATAGATAGATAGAAATAGATAGACTGATAGAAATAGCGATAGATAGACAGATAGAAATAGCTAGATAGATAGAGGCTAGTGGAACACAAATTTTGAACAGACTATAGTGAGTATCGACCGAACACGAATTGAAGTGAATGCATGTGTCGCCTTTGTACACGTAGCCTACCTCACCGTCGGATCAGCTAAGTAAGTCCCCATTGGTTGTCCTTATAAGTCACAGAGTCTGGTTTGATTTAGGAGTGGGCGTTCACGGCGTCCTCCCTCCCTCCCCCTTGTTCCCCCCGCCCCCTTCCACTGCCTCCCTCCCCCCCCAACAGCCCTCTCCCTCCCCTTACAGTCCCTCCTCTCAACCCACTACCTGCTCCTCTCCCTACCACCCCACTGCCCACCCTCTCTCCTCTATCCTCCTTACCCCACACTGCCCCTCTCCCAACCATCCCACTGTCCTCCCCTCCGCTCATTGCCGCCCTCCCTGACCCGCTAGCCGACGAAGGGGGTGAGGAGGGAGGGGGCGAACGAGACTTGTCGGTGTAAAGTTGGGACATTCGACGCGACTCGAGTAAACAAGTGGGCGGGTGGCACAGGTACATAAGTATAAACACGGCTTGTAAATACTGTAAATGTGATAGTGTAAATAAACGGGAATGTTGATATTGTAAACGAATGGCATTATATTATAGGGTTATTATATTATAGAGCTGCTTGTGAATACTGTAAAATTTAATGTGATAGTGTAAATAAACGAGGTTGTTGATATTGTAAACGAATAGCATTATATTATAGGGTAAATGAGCTGCTTGTGAATACTGTAAATTAAAAAGATTACATAAAAGGGTAATGCAGGTAATGTTAATTGCTATTAATATAAATATATGAAATATGCAGTATCTGTAGTAAACAGTAAAATTGTAGTACTTTCATTAACAATAAATCTTATATTCCCAAGAACCTAAACAGTTTATTTTCAGTTTCAGGATTATAAAAAAGAATAATGTGTGTGGGTATGTGTTTAAGAGAATAAGAATAATGTAAGAATGTGTGTGTGTGTGTGTGTGTATGTGGGTTTAAGAGAATAAGAAGAATGTATGTGTGTTTAAGAGAATAAGAATAATGTATGTGTGTTTAAGAGAATAAGAATAATGTAAGTATGTGTGTGTGTATGTGTATGTGTGCGTATGTGTGTGTGTGTGTGTGTGTGTGTGTGTGTGAGGCAGAGAGCAACATTTCACGGTGTCTTTGTGTGGACTAGTGGGACTGTAAGGGTCTGGACAGCTGTAATCGGTGACGAGGGCCGTGACACAAGCGAGGGGACAACTGGCTATGTGGCAAGGCAGGGGGCAGAGGGGGGGGGGGCACGGATGGAGGGGGGGGGGTGTGGGTGAGAAAAGGTAGGAAGGGAAGGGGGGCACGAGTAGGTGTCTGGGTGAGAAAAGGTAGGAAGGGAATGGGAAGTTCGAGTGAGAAAGGAAAGGAAGGTGTAGGGATGTAGGGAGGGTGTGAAAGGGAGGGAGAGAGGGAGGGACTAGGCAGTATGTAAAAGGAAGGGAGGAGTAGGTAGGAAGTGTGTGATAGAGATGGGAAGGGAGTATGTAAAAGAGAAGGGAGGAGTAGGAAGTTTTAGTGTGAAAGGAAATGAAGGTGTAAGAAGTATGTGTGAATGGGAGGGATAGGGGGAGAGAGTAGGAAATGGGTAAAAGGAAGGGAGGGAGTGGGAAGGTCGTGTGTGAAAGGAAAGGAAGGTGTAGGAAGTGTGTGAAAGAGAAGGTGACGGGGAGGGAGTAGGATATATGTAAATGGGAGGGGGAGATTTAGAAGTGTGTAAAAGGTGTGGAGAGAGGGATGGGATAGGAGAGAGGTAGGGAGTTGAAAGTGTATGAAAGAGAGGGAGTTTGAAATGTAGGAGAGGAAGGGAGGGAGGAAAGAGAAGGAGTAGGAAGCGTGTAATTAGAGAGAGAAGGAGTAAACGTATGACAGGAAGGAATTAATGAAGGATGAATAAATAGTGTATGAATGGAATGAAGGAACTGGCATATAGGTGACGTGTGAAAAGGAAAAATAATTAGGAATGGTGGGAGGGAGGAAGAAAGGAAAATAAAGAGATAAATGTAAAAAATAGAAAGGAGAGAAGGAGAGAGGAATAGAAATTGAGAGAAGGAGAGGACAGTATGTGTGAGGGATAGAAGGAATAGAGGAGGGGGAGGATAGTGGGTGTGTGAAATGAAAGGATGAATGTATGTAAGATGGAGGGAGGGAGGGAGAGAGGGAGGAAGAGGTGACAAGCATGTGTGAGGGATAGAAGAAGGGAGAGAAGAGGTATGTGTGGTATGTGTATGTGTGAATGAGGGATAGGCGGGGAGGGGTGGTGGTGGTGGAGAAGAGAAGGAGGAGGGAGGGAGGGAAGGGAGATAAGTGTGAGAGAAAGAGTAGTGAATAAAGATATGTGTGTGAGGAAGGGAAAGGAAAGAAGAGAGAGAGGGAAAGGTGAGAGCATGAGTGGTGGAGGGAAATAAAAGAAAAAGAAGAGGAGGGAAAGAAAGATGGAAGAAAATATATGTGTGAGAGAGAGAAAAAAACAACAGCAGGTATAGGTAAAGCAAATAGTAAAGAAGGAATGAATAAAGCAAAGGGAATATAAGCAAATGGCGAATAAGTACGAAGTGAAAGAAAGAGATAGAAAGGAAGGAAGGAAGGAAGGAAGAAAGAAATAGATGGAAAGGAAGGAAGAAAGGAAGAAAGAGATGGAAAGGAAGGAAGAAAGAAAGAGATAGATAGGAAGGAAGAAAGAAAAAAAGAGATGGAAAGGAAGAAAGGAAGAAAGAAAGAGATGGAAAGGAAGAAAGGAAGAAATGGAAAGGAAGGAAGGAAGGAAAGTACGAATGAATAATTGAACGTGCCTGTATATATAGTGAAATTGAAGAATGGAAGTGGGGAAATATAGATAAAAGATAATTGAGAAAAAAGTAAGGAGAGAAAAATAGGGAAGAATGGAGTAGAGAAAGAAAGGAGAGAGAGACAGAAAGAGAAATAAAGAAAGAGATAGAGTAGGATGAAAGAGGTAGATGAAGGGAAGAACAGAGTAGAGAAAGAAAGTAGAAAGATAAAATAAAGAAAGAGGTGGAGTAGAGAAAGAAAGTAAAAAGATAAAATAAAGAAAGTGGAGTATACAGAAAGACAGTAGAAAGATAAATAGAGAAAAAAAATAGAGAGATAAATAAATAAAGAGATAGAGTAAGGATGAAAGAGGAGGAGCCATCTTCCTTTATTTACATTACACCCCTACATGAATGAAAGTGTCAACAACATAAAGCCTTATATATATACACACTGTTCCTCCTTCTCCTCCACCACCTATACTCTACCTTCATGCATTTCTGGCTCACCTTGCACACTTTATTTATCTCATAGGTACAGTGTGTGTGTGTGTTTGTGTTTTTTTTTTGTGTGTGTGTCACCTTGCACACTTCATTTCTTTCATAGGTATAGTGTGTGTGTGTGTGTGTGAACTTGCACACTTCATTTGTCTCATACTGTAGGTGTAGTGTGTGTGTGTGTGTGTGTGTGTGTGTGTGTGTGTGTGTGTGTGTGTGTGTGTGTGTGTGTGTGTGTGTGTGTGTGTGTGTGTGTCACCTTGCACACTTCATTTGTTTCATAGGCAATCTGAAGTCTGTGTTAAGCAATGAACACACACACACACACACACACACACACACACACACACACGTTAAGTAAATGACATAATCTGTATGTTATTGGTCGTAATGATAACCAATACAGCTGTGAAACCGTGAACTGCATTTGTACAGCCACGATCAAATCTCCACCCACACTTTCTTTGCATCATACAAGTAAATCCGTCTCAAAACAAAATATAATCATACAACAACAACACCTTACGTCAACTCAAACCCCCCCTCAATTATTATCATTATGAGGTGCTGCAAAATCATACACGTGTTGTTGTTGTTTTTATTACCAAGATATTTACTACGATGGAAGGAAAGTGTCGGTGGATATTTTCTACGATGGAAGGAAAGTGTGGGTGGATATTTACTACGATGGAAGGAAAGTGTAGGTGGATATTTACTACGATGGAAGGAAAGTGTGGGTAGATATTTGATTGTGACTGTCCCTGTTGACTCGTACTTCATGTAACACCTTGGTGGAATTATCAGCAGAGGACCTTCATAGCTATTAGAATGTTTACTATTAGTGTGAAGACTGAAGAAGAGGTATAGTTGGAGAGGTAAGGATGATGGAGCTAGGGGAAGGGAAGAGAGGGAGAGAGAACATGAGATAGTTGAGGAATTAAGGTATGGGATGAAGAGAAATGGATGAAGGAGGGGAAGGGAAGGGATGGATAGGCAAGAATGAAGGAATTGAAGGGACGGAATAGAGGGAAATGAATGAAGCAGGGGAAGGGAAGGGATGGATAGGCAAGAATGAAGGAATTGAAGGGAGTGGATGAAGGGAAATGAATGAAGGAGGGTAAGGAAATGGATGGATAGGCAAGAAGGAAGGAATTGAAGGGATGGGATGAAGGAGGGGAAGGAAAGGGAAGGGATGGATAGGCAATGATGGAGGTGAATTAAGATGGAGAGAAATAGATGACGGAAGAAAAGGTAAGAGAGAACATGAGTCGATGGTGATGAAGAAAATGATTGAGGAAGAAATGGATGGAGAAAAAAAAACATGTGTATATATATTATGAATGAAGATGCAAGGGAGGAAAGAGAAATGAGATGGAATGGAAATGTATATGAATGAAGATGGAGAGGAAATGTGTATGAATGAACAGGTAAGGTAGGTTAAGTGGTAAGGAAGGTAAGGGTTGAATGAAGTGGGAATGGTGGTGGTGGAGATAAAGGTTGAGGAAGGGAAGGGAAGGGAAGGGAAGGGGTGGAAAGACAATAGTTTGAATGGACAGGTATGTGGGTGGAGGAAAGGAAGGGATGAATGGAGGTGGAGATAAAGGTGGAGTCATATACGGAAGAGATGAAATATGGAGAGGAGAGAAGGGAGGATACAAAGAAGATACAAAAAAGGATTACAAATGACTGATAAACAACGAGAGATCTATTGGTCCTTGTAAGACTTTTTAAATTTACACTGTGCTCTTAAAAATACGAGTTCTAGTAAGTGAAGAATTGGACGTTGGTGGAGGTAGTGGTAGTGTGGATGGAAGTGGAAGTAGTGTGAGTAGAAGGAAAGGTAGTGTGGGTGGAGGTGGTGTGGGGGGAGGTGGAGGAATAGTATGGGAGGAGATGGGCGCAGTGTGGGTGGAGGTGGAGGAATAATATGGGAGGAGGTGGGCGCAGTGTGGGTGGAGGTGGTGTGGGTGGATGATTGGAGGTAGTGTGGGTGGAGGTGGTGTGGGTGGAGGTGGATGACTGGAGGTAGTGTGGGTGGAGGTGGATGACTGGCTTGAAGTTATGTGGGTGGAGATGAAGGTGGAGAGAGATCAGTCCATTCGTTCCGGGCGTCGAGGGAAAAATTCCAAGCCTTCTTAACCCAAACCCTCACACCTCCCTTAACCCCCACTCTCCTTAACCTCCACTCTCCTCACACCTCACCTCACCTCACCTCACCTGTCTCTTTTTAACCCCCTCCAGCCCTCACCATAGCTCACCATACAATACTCACCATGATACTCACACTATAGCCTAAGCCAATCATCTTTCACCACACCATACCCCACACCATTCATCTTTCACCACCTACCTTTTATACACCACCCACTTTTCATTCACTATTCACCATATACCACCTCCCCTACATCATACATCATTCACTTGACACTGTATAGCATAATCTACACCATACCTCACCCACGCCTCACTCTCACCCAACACCTCTTACCCTCCACCCTCTCCAACCTCTCCTCTCCCATCCCCTTCCCTCCCTCTCACCCTCCACCCTCTCCACCTTCTCCCCCTTCCCTCACCACATCCCTTCCTACCATTACCATCACCTACCTATATATTTTTTCTATAGGCTATATGGGTTCTCGTGTCTTCAGAATTATGCATATCTTTACTCGACCCGTCCTCAGACATCTTCATCTCGTTATCTTCACTCCATTGTACTCATCCACTTCATTCCTTCTTCCATCTCACTGTCATATTCTTCCTCCTTCCTTCTCTCCTTTCCTTCTTCCTTCCCATTGTTCTATTCTTTCTTCTTTTATCACATCATTCCTCCTCTCCTCTCATTCTCTTCTTCCCATTAATCATTATCAGTTAATTCTTCCTCTTATTTCATTCTCTTCCCCGCGACTAAAGGGGACTTTCACTTCTTTAACTGTCCTTGTTTTTCATCTGTTACCTTTTGTGTTTACTGTCCCACCTCTTAATCACCTTCTTACTCGGGGGTTATATGACCTTGCTGTTGCGGCGCCTAATATCAATCAATCAATTAATCAGTCAGTCAGTCAATCAATCAATCAATCACACCTCAGTACCGTCACACTTTCTAAGGCGACACTCATCTCGCTATACTCTGCACGTCTTTCTCTCGTCCTCCATCTCTCAGCCATGGCCCAGGTATTGGGCCATGCTCTCAGCAACCCTTCTCCGTCCATATTAACAGGTAGGTTAGGTCTTTTGACTGTGAGGTGGGAGACGGTGCAGGAGACCTTTGTTTGATCAGAGGACGAATGAAAAGGTCAGGTTGGTGTGGTATGGTGGTACCCGTTTTTACTGAGGTAGCCTACTTCTCTGTGTCAGTTATAGTCAAAAATTGTTTTTAATGTTTTTAGCTCCGTCCTAAGCCGAGAGCTCTAGGTCTTATCGTAATTATTTTTGTTCTTGGGGCGACCACTTCTTAAAATGGATTCAACTCACTCACTCACTCACTCACTCACTCTCTCTCTTCCTCCCATCCATTTTCTTTTACCGACATTGAATCATTTATCCGAGGGGTTCACCCTCAATCAAAAGGGTTCATTTTCAAAATTTCAATGTAACCATAATTAATATTTTTGAGACCTTTACATATGGATATTTTATTATTTCACTTGCATCATTAAGAGCTTTTGAAGGGTTTTCCTTCATGTTCTTGGTTTTTTTTTCTGTGGCGATATATTTTTCTTGCCACAGAAGGGATCTAGTATTTACGTATCTGTGAGCAGCGTGACTGTGTACTGTTTTAAAGATATTCTACATCCCCAACACTATAACATATACAGTAACTATATTTCATCTATAATCTAAACTTTACCTTGGAGATATATAGATTGAACACAGATAATTTTTTTTTGGAATGTATATAATATTATCAACAATCACATTTTCGCAAAGCACACGTGTGGCGTCATATTAGTTAATGTATTTCCTATGATTTATCCTCCTGGTGGTGCCTCATGCTTGTATTAAAGAGAGAGAGAGAGAGAGAGAGAGAGAGAGAGAGAGAGAGAGAGAGGGAGAGAGATTAATTTATATCAACAGTGTTTTGGTGTTCGATGTTCAAACCTTACAATTCCGAGTGTTGAGTTAGACGGTAATAACATCTATATTATTACTATGTCATATTATTCAACAGTAATAATTTATGTCAGTAAGGATGGATGTATGAGAGGTAAAATGGGGAACAGCAAAGGAAATTATACGAGATAGAAAATAACGTTGGGCAAAATAAAAAAAAAAATAAAAAAATAGGCAAAACAAAACAAGAAAAAAAATGGGCAAAACAAAACAAGGAAATAAAAATAAAAAAAAAATGGGCAAAACATAAGAAAAAAATAAAAAATAAAAACTTGGCAAAACAAAACAAGAAAATAAAAAAATATAAAAAAATGGGCAAGCACTAAATATGAAATGAAATTGGATTTAATGAACCGTAAGGAAAAAAAGAGAGTTAATGAATGCAGGGGGGGGGGGGGTGAGGAGGGGTGAGGGGAAGGGGGGTGAGGATGGGGGGGGGGGAAGGGGGGGAAAACAGTAATATATGCGTGGATGCTTGGCAGGTTCAGGTGGCAGACGTATATGTGTGTGTGTGGCTGCAGCAGGTGTTCAACGGAAGGCCACCACCACTACCACTACCACTACTACCACTATCCCCACCACCACCATCACCACCACTACTACCACCACTATTAATTACTACTACCACTACCACCACTAACCCCTCATGCATCTGTGTACATGTGTGTTCAAAAAGTTATGAGAGAAATTATGGGGACGCGAGCATGTATGTATGTAATAATAAGAGGGACGGTATTATTAATGGCTATGTTGAAAATGAAGGGGACACGAACATGTACTGTATGTTTGTGTGTATGTATGTATGTATGAAATGAAAGGGAAGTGTGTATAAAGTTATAGTTTAAATAATGGGGACGCGAGTATATTGTATACATATAAATATACTTCTGTCTAGATCTTGCTACGAAGGAAACAGATTCATACACGTTCGTCGTATATTGAATTAAATCTGTTTTCTGGTATATATACATATCACTCTTGTTCATCCAGACAAAATAACTCTCTTAAGGACCCAGTGATCTAGTATGAAAATTAAAGGTTTCTGATTCCTCCTGACCATGCAACGAAACAACTTCCTTTCCTATAATTATATAGATGGTGTTTCGTGTCAATATTTGAAGGACTCATTTAACTCCAATTTTCGGACTAGCCTACATCACAGGGTCCTTAGAGGGTGACTAAATATGCTGTGAGGAAACTTTGGAGGGTCACCGATTTTTCCATACCGTATGTGTAGAAGCTTTTTTTTTTTTTTTTTTTTTTTTTTTTTTTTTTTTTTTTTATAATGTACTGTGTTGCCTCGGTAAGAAATAAGAATTGAGGATCTGTTTTGTGTAGCATTATCTGGAGACAACAGTGGACAACAGTTCATTCACAATAGATTACCTTATATTATAGAAATGTAAGATACTTTTTTTTACAGTAAGATTGGAATACATATTTAACTATGACTGTGAGATTGGATTATAGACATTGGATTTGGAAGTGGACATTTTCTTTTGACTAACTGGATGTAGACCTAATCTTTATAGTACAGGAATGGACACCTTCTCTTGACTGTGACTTTTTATTTGTTGTCCAATAATACGAAAGATGAGAACTAAAAGAAAGAACTCCTAACTTACGAAATTAGTAAGATGTGGGTATGGTTCAATTTCATGTCCATTATTTATCGTTCTTCGAGATGCACTGATACATTGAGTTTGAAGGTGGACAATTCGTAGTAAAGAGGAAATATGGATGAAGGTAAACACTAAGTGGTGGTCGGTTTTAACATTTCCAGTGCAGGAATAGACTCATGTTTCTTGTGACTTGTGTGTGTGTGTGTGTGGAGACGTTTGTAAGTGTGGAACTCATTGTCTATTTACTGTACATACAAAAGGGGACTGTTATTATTATAGGGTGTAAGTGTGAACATCATCAGGGTCCTACAGGTGTGTGTGGCATGCAGGTGTAGATTAGAGTACAGATGTGACAGGGTACAGGTGTGACATGCAGGTGTAGGTTATGTATACTGGAGTGGCAGATATTATAGGTAAGGGAACAGGTGTAGATTATAATTATACAGGTGTGACAGGTGTAGGTTATGTATACAGGTGTGGAAAGTGTAGGTTAAGTTAGGGTACATAATTATAATGTGGGTATAATTTTTTTTTTTTTTTTTTTTTTTTTTTTATAGTAATACAAGTGTGGTAGGAACAGATGCGGACCACAAGATGCAGATGTGCCCTAAAACAGATGCGAACCGACTGACTGGTGTGATATATGCCCAACTGGACGACAGACAGGTGTGCATAGGAGGACTTTTAACATCATTTTCCTGCTCTACGTGTGTGTGTGTGTGTGTAAGTTTTGGTGATTAATGCATTCTAATATACTCGCTTCCCTCATTATGTGTACTTATGTCCTCACCTACTCGCTCGCTTTCTTTTTTAGTCACTTACTCGCTTAATATGATCCTATACTCACTTCTTTATGTCCCCACCTAGGCTACTCGCTTTCTTTTTAATCACTTACTCACCTTCTTTATAATCAGTTACTCATTTAATGTTCCCCTACTCGTTTCTTTATTCCTCACTTACTTTTGTCCAGCCTACTCGCTGTCTCTATATTCACTTACTCTTTTAATGTTCCCTTACTCGTTTTCTCTTTCCTCACTTATGTACGTCGTGTTTTCCTTCCTTGGGTGTCAAAGTATTTTTTTATATTTTTTCCTAGTGGTATAATTAGTGCATATTATTAAAGGGAGAAGTTTTGAGTTGGTAAATCTGGAGCAACAGAATCCTCCAAACTATTCCAAGCAACAGAACATGACCACTTCCAGGCCCACGTATGTCCACCCACTTCTCACCATTTGGGTTCAAGGAATATTATTGTACACTTTCCATTCCTGTTATGGTTTGCAGTTCGAAGCAGTGGTTGACCTCTTCGCCAGTGAAACTTCTCTGTCTGTCTTTTAATCTATTCGTTTATATTATTCATTCCCTTCTTTTTCTCGTCATTATCTCATTGTTTTTCCTTTTCTTTTCCTCCTCCTTCTTCCTATTATTATTATTATTATTATTATTGTTTTTTTAACTTCGCCAGGGAGGTTTTTTATTTCGTTTTTTTTTTTTTTTTTTACCAAAATTTCCCCAAAAATTGTGACCTGAACTGGAGAGACCCGAATCTAAATTTGGATCCAGGAATACTTTTAGTTTAAAGTTTTATCTTATTCCACTTTTTTTTCCACCACCACCATCACCACCACCACTCTCCTCCTCCTCCTCCTCCTCCTCCACTGACCCGTGCCAAACTCTCTTCCCACACAACAATGCTTTACTTACTTCCTCCTCCCTCCTGTAAACCCTTGTTGTCCTCACTTCCTATACAGCCACATCTTCCTTTCACCTTCTTTTATAAAAAAAAATCTGTTTAAAACTTGTGTTCCATTTTCCTCTATCTATCTGTCTATTTCTATCTATATCTTTCTATCTATCTCTATCTGTCTCTATTTCTATCTATCTCTTATCTGTCTATCTATCTATCTATCTATTTCTATCTATCTAAGCATAAGAGGCCAGCGGAATACAAGTTTTGAACAGACTACGTCACTCTCGCCTCTCAGACTTGTTTCACACCATGGAGGGCGAATCTACAAAATCCCTGTCATTTCTCATCTCAGCCACCAATAATATTAAGACTGGGGTATAGCACGAGCCTAAAGAAATAAATAATAAACAAATATAAAATACTGCATACTTATTAAATGAAAAAGCCTTCTGTATATGTCTGTCTGTCTATATGTATTAAGTTCAGGTCTTGTATATGTTGTATATGTTGGTTGTGATATGTTGTATATGTTGTTTGTGATATGTTCCCGTCACCTATATACTCGTGTCATCTTCCCTGTCATTCATCACCATTATAATCATCTAACGTAATATTTATCCTATACTCACCCTTGCCCCTGTCACTTCAACCCTCCCTCCCACCTATCAACCACCCTGTCACTTCAACCCTCCCTGTCCCACCTATCAACCACCCTGTCACTTCAACCCTCCCTGTCCCACCTATAAACCACCCTGTCACTTCAATTCTCCCTGTTCCCACCTATAAACCACCCTGCCACTTCAACCCTCCCTGTCCCACCTATCAACCACCCTGCCAGTTCAACTCTCCCTGTCCCACCTACCTGCCACCTACCTACAAACCACGTATATACACCCTCCCACTTCCTATCCCCTCCCACCTCAACCCTTCCCTTATCACTTACCTACCATCTAACCTAACACCAACCACCACCTATCCTTCCCTACCAACCAACCAACCAACCAACCCCCCTTCCAACTTGCCTCCTCAACCAAACCCCTTCCCCTGCCAACCACCCCCTATCCTTCCCTACCAACCAACCAACCAACTAACCCCCCTTCCAACTTGCCTCCTCAACCCAACCCCTTCCCCTGCCAACCAACCCCTACCACCACCTTCCCCTGCCACCTAATGAAGTTCAAACAGCCATAAAGTCCGGGTCAGCCTGCTCCAATACACTGATGGCTATAAAGTGTAATACCACTACGATTTATGGCTTTATTGCTCTCAAGGTGAAGATGGCTGGTGAACTGATGGTGGTGGTGATGGTGAAGGTGATGGTGAAGTGATCTGATGGTGGTGGTGGAGGAGGAGGAGGAGGAGGAGGAGTAGGAGTAGGAGGAGAAGTACTGTTGGTGGTGTATAATATGAGAGGCGAGATTTTTAACTACCGGTACCATAGACTAAAACTTATCCCTGAATGGAACTGTTATATTAGCTTCTTATACTGATTTCTCATAATTTTATCTAACTTTACTTTTTACACACAGACAGGGTATCGAGGGTTAAGGTACCAATGAGTTGCGAGACTTTTGCACTGACAGGTAAATGTGCTAATGAGGGGAAGGGGTGGAGCATAGAATAATAATAATAATAATAGACTAAGACAACAATAACAACAAACACAATAACAACAACAACAAAAACACAGGTAAACAAATAAGTCATCAGAAGTGAAACAAACTACAGCCACCTTTTCCCCCCTTTCCTCCCCCCTAAATATGATACCATCTCTCCTCCCCCCCCCATATGGTGATGTATGGGTGTCAATCTGCCTCACGCCCTGCCCACCATTACCTCACCCTTATTTAGTGAGGTCAGCTCCTCTTCCGGCGGCACAGTGCTAATGCGGATGGTAATGAGTTGCCCCCCCCACACCTTCCATCACCCCCTCCCCTTCCTTCCTTCGTAATGAGCTGCCCCCCACACCCTCCATCACCCCCTCCCCTTCCTTCCTTCGTAATGAGCTGCCCCCCACACCCTCACCCTCCCCCTCCTTCACCCCCACACACCCTCCATCACCCCCCTCCCCCTCCCCCCCCCTTCACTGGCTGCTCTACATAACACTGACGTCTTCATAAGTACAGTTGCCTCCAAAAATTTCGAGACACTAGGCCTACCTGCTTTAGTCTCGAAATTTTTGGAGGCAACTGTACACTGGAAGGATACTACCGGTACTGATTTTTCCTCCAAATTATGTCATGCAGGAAACAGACTATCCCATTGTTACTCATTGGGGATCTGTTTAGTAACATACTTTGGAGAATTTAGTAGCCCTCCAATTTACCCTAACGTAACTTCATAACGGGGTACCGGTAATCCTTTTGTAGGTGATTTGGAAGGATACTAATTCCTCCACACTATGCTACATAACAGATCTTCTGTTTGTACTTCACATTGCAGTTGTTTGTTTCCAGTTATGAATTGGAGAAATCGTATTCCTCCAAATCAACCATAAATGATTATTCCCTAACAGTTCTTCTTTGTATCTATATTTCTATCTCTTATCTTTGTTATTAACGTCACGTGATAATTCGTTTAATAGGAAAAACAAAACCACTACGGAGGGTTGCCATATCTAACACCACCTCACCTTTATAAATATGTACACTGTATGTCTCACCCCCATCCCAGCCCCCCCCCCTCACCTCCACCCCCACCCCCAGCACCTACACCTATACTACCGAAGAAGAGGTTATTCTGCCCCTTATCGTTTAGCTGTTATCGGCAGGGCGGGGCGGGGCAATGCTGGGTGAGGGTCAGGTATAGGGGAAAAGATTCATGGCCTTACACATAGTATACATAAGTAAGTAGTCCCTTGTTTGTTGAACCGGACTCACGCATACATATATAGGCTACATATATTCATACATATATAGGTTGCATATATTCATACATATTATTATAGGCTACATATATACATACATATGGTCTCATGCATATATTCATACATTGTGTATCTTTTTGGTCAAGGGGCCTCACATACCAGCAAAAGAATAGGAAATATTTGGAAAAAAATGAAAATATAAGATAAACAAACAGACAGAATGATAGGTACTGGTACAAGAAGCTTCCTTAGTTTACGTTTACATCAAGTTGACCCATATTGTAGGATACGGATTCATTCTCACTCGGCCACGAAACACACTCCCTTAGTTTAGTGCTGGTTGATGGCATAGTTTGTAGGAATTGGAGGACTTCGGTTCGCCGATATCTTACCCTTTTAATCTGGAGACTTGGGTATAGAAGAAATTTAAAGAAGATGGGAAGAAGAGGGAGAAGAAGGGTTTTGAGTTGGAGGAAAATGGTATAGGAAAGGAAGAAGATCTAAAATGCACTCATCCCTACAGAAGACAAGGCCAATCATTCGTTTCTTTTCCACATGCAGTAGCCAGGAATATTCCTACCTTTCTCCATCGTTCCCTCACTTTTGGACTAAAACATAGACGTAAGTAGGAGGAGAAAAGGGGAAGGATGGGGTCAAGATTGAGGATGATTGAAGAAGAAGTTAAAAGGGAAGGAGAGAAAAGGAAGGTAGGAGCGAAGGAGATCAAGATTGAGGAAGGAGTTAAAAGGGAAGGAGAGAAAGGGAAGGTAGGAGGGGAGGGGAGGGGAGGGAGGCACTCTATCCACACAGTAGCCCAGATAATTCCTACCTTCCCCCATCCTTCCCTCCCTCGTGGACTATAATCGGTGGGGTGTATAACAGGCCGACAAAGGTTAAATTACACACCAGTAGCTCAGGTAGCAGCTTTGCCTATAATTATTGTTGGCCCCGAGGCAGGTGGAGAGAACCCATCACCTGTACCCTGCCCTGCCCTGCCCTGTCCTGCCTTATCTTGCCCTGTCTTCGTGCCCTGCCCTTACTCTTGTACAGTGACCTTCCCTCTCCTGTCCTGTCCTGCCCTGCCTTCGTGTCTTGTCCCTACTCTTGTACTGCAACTTTTCCTGTCTTTCCCTGCCCTGTCCTGTCCTGCCTTCGTGCCTTGCCCCTAATCTTGTATACTGTAACTTTTCCTGTCCTGCCTTGTCCTGCGTCTGTCCCATGCCCTGCTCTGTATGCTGCCAGTTCGTGTCCTTCCTCTGTATCCTACCACAACACCACTCATAATGTCCTGCCCTGCATACTGTCCTGTCCTCCTTTGTCCAGTTATGTACTCCCCTTCCTTCCTTCCCAGATCTGCCTCTATACTTTTCTCTACTTCATCATATTTGCCGTCCCATCCCCTACCATATACCTCTACATCTTATACCACTACCCCCATCACCTCCACCCGACCCTGCCATCCCTTCCCATCCCCTACCAAATACTATCCCATCACATCTCTTCCCTGCATGTCCTTCCTTGTCTCTGTTTCCAATCCTTTCTGTATACCTTTTTATTCCACTATCTATATGTACCGTATACCAAAAGGACCCCATGTGTAATTTTTGCAACAGGTTACTCAATCGTTTTCTTCCTGGGCCAATTTTTACTCACACTATTTCTTTTGTTTTGTTTCATCTTCTCACAATCACTACCTGTCCCTCTATGTATCGCCTCTATATGTTTCTTCCTTGCCACTCCCTGTCTTGTATCATCAACCGTGACTCTTTTCAGTTCCTCAGTCATCTCCCACTTTGTCCTTTTTCCCAGTCACTCCGTCTCTCACTTTATCCCCCGTATATTTTCTTCCCTCCCTCCCTCCCTCCCTCACTTACACCCTCCCTCCCTCCCTCACTTACACCCTCCCCACATTCCCTCACTTACACCCTCCCTCCCTCCCTCACCACACTTGACCTCTGACCTTCCATACTGTACATACATGGAAGAAGATTATTGGCAGATGCACCTTATCTATATATTATGCTTGGAAGGATTTTTGTTGGTTTGCCTTAAAAAAACATAAAAACACCAACACCATTCCTCAATCAATCCTTACCAATCCTTACTCATCCTTACTCATCCTTACTCATGCAACCAACAGGGTCCTCTCTCTCTCTCTCTCTCTCTCTCTCTCTCTCTCTCTCTCTCTCTCTCTCTCTCTCTCTCTCTCTCTCTCTCACACACACACACACACACACACACACACACACGGTTGCAACGGATTCCTATACACATACAGAACTACACACTAACACACAAGACACACAAGGTACAAACGTGTGCAAACCCACGCATGCGCCTCACCCTCCCTCCCTCCCTCCCTCCCTATCTTCCTTCAAACATTACTTAACCAACCAACCACTCCCAACATATCATAATTACATACGTCAATAAATTACCCAATGGACAAGCATATATATATATATATTTTTTTTTTTTTTTTTTTTTATTCTCCTTTTATTTTTCTTCTTACGGTAAAATTTTATTCGTCACACACACACACATACACACACACACACACACACACACACACACACATACACACACACACACACACACACACACACAGAAATCTTTCTCTATAGGGGAATGTTTGTGTGTTGGGATGGTTTGTGTGTGTGTGTGTATGTTTGTGTTTTCCCTTTCTCTCTCTCTCTCTCTCTCTCTCTCTCTCTCTCTCTCTCTCTCTCTCTCTCTCTCTCTCTCTCTCTCTCTCTCTCTCTCTCTCTCTCTCTCTTGTCTACATGCGTCGGTACACTGCGCACACATTCATTGTTTACATAACACACGTGGTCTGTTTTGATTTATTGATGGTGTCAGGTGTCGTGTGTCTCAAGTTATTGTTGTGCTACTTATTATTATTATTATTTATTTTATTTTTTATTATTTATTTTATTATTAGTTTTATCATCTATTTTTATTTTTATTTTTTTTATTATTTATTTTTATGATCTATTATTATTAAAAAAAAAAAAAAAATTCCATTGCTATTCTTCAAACCTGAGCGACGTGTCTTGAGATGATTCATTGGGGAAGTGTGTGTGTGTGTGTGTGTGTGTGTGTGTGTGTGTGTGTGTGTGTGTGTGTGTTTTCTATAAGGGGAAAATTATTAATGGGAGACTGTCTTACTGTGTGTCTGTCTGTTTGTTGGTTTGTTTATGTGCTCCTTTGTGTGTATCATGATTCTATTTTATTGGTTGCGATTTTTTATAAGATGTGCTTTTTTTTTTTTTAACTTGATGTGTTTTGTCGAGTGTGTGTGTGTGTGTGTGTGAGAGAGAGAGAGAGAGAGAGAGAGAGAGAGAGAGAGAGAGAGAGAGAGAGAGAGAGAGAGAGAGAGACAGACAGAGAGAGAAAGACCGATATAGTGTATAACCATCATTATTGGTATATATATTTCCAATGTGTTTTGTATGGACGGTTGCATTATATCTTGCTATGATAGTTGTGGTGAGAATTAGAAGTAAAAACAGTAGTAAGTAAAGATATTGTGTTGTGAGACTGCAAACCACCTCTAAGGCTGAATGAACTTCCCGTAGCTGTTGATATTCACGCGTAACTTATCTCCCTAAAGGGTTGTGAAAATCTACGGACACTGCAACTAATATTACAACCTCATATTTATTGTTGCCTCTGTCAAAATGCCACTAATATTACAACCTCATTTATTGTTGCCTCTGTCAAAAAATAAAAGCAAAGATAAAAACAGAACAAAGTTTGATTTATAGACAAGCGAATATAAATCAAACTTTGTTTTGTTTTTCTCTTTGCTTTATTTTTGTTTCATAGTAGGATAACGCAAAAACTTATGTAGAGTTCTGTTTTTCTCTTTGCTTTATCTTTGTTTCTTATTAGGATAACGCAACAACTTATGTTGATTTTTTTTTACTAAAGTGTTATCAAAGAAAATGGTGAAATAATATTTAATATGGGGAATTCCAGATTTGGATCAATAACCAGGAATTTTGTTCTTTGTTTGTTATGATTGATAGAAGTGAAATATTATTGACTTTGGATGTAAAATTTCACATCTTTCATTTTTTGTTATCCACTTTTTTTATTTTTTGTTTTTTTACGATCCCGGGTGTTATTTTTTACCTTCATTGGCAGAAAAACAGACTATAGTATAACGTCACTTTTATTTATTTTTTATCTAGAAGATTATTCGAACGTTCAAATTGTTTGTTTTACGTTGTATTTAATCAGTTGTAAGGACCCCTGCCAGAAAAAAAAGCTATCACAGATTTTTTTATGTACTTTTTTAACAATCCGATAATAAAAAACATCTGCTGCTTGACTCTCGATAACCAAACTCATTCCAACAACACACACACACACACACACACACACACACAAACTATTAGAAACCTTGACAAAAACCACGTACACATTCTGATCTATAGGACTGACACAAAAAAATAATATTCTGAACCGCTAAGATGTCACAATGTAGAGTATATATTATTATAGAGTGTATCTAGAATGTCCACAGCTATAGTGTGTTCAAAACTTGTGTTCCACTAGCCTCTATCTATCTGTCTCTATTTCTATCTATATCTATTTCTGTCTATATCTTTCTATCTATCTCTATCTGTCTCTATTTCTATCTATATCTTTCTATCTATCTCTATCTGTCTCTATTTCTACCTATCTCTTATCTGTCTATCTATCTATTTCTATCTATCTAAGCAAAAGAGGCCAAAAGGAATAAAAGTTTTGAACAGAGTATAGTGTCCCATCAGGCAAGAAAGGACATCATTCTATTATGACAAAAATATTCCCGAGGACATTTTCTGAGACTCAAATAGGTATGTGCTGTGTTAGTGGGTGTCCGATTTGCTACGGGGGTGTGGAGTTACTACAAGTATTTAATACTATAATTGGACACTTGGACATATGCCTACCTACCTACCCACCCACCTATACCTACCTACCTACCTACCTACCTACCCACCCACCAGTACCTACCTACCTACCTACCTGTCCACTTCCCATTTACTCTTCACTAATTAAAAATCGGACACGCCTTCATAAAACTCATAAGTCTTAGAAAAAATCACCAGGTGTAATTTTTGGCCTGAGTTATAATAATAAATAATAAATATAAAAAAATAATGTACTGTATATTATGAACTATTAATTATTACAGCTAAGATATATCCCATTTATTTACTAAAAGTTAATGTGAAGCACTCGCAAATAACATAAAGTGAAGAAAATAATAATAATACAATTTATGCAAAAAATAATACGGATTTGATTATGTTCTTAATATTGATTGTATATTTTGGAACTGTTATTGTCATTGATATTTTCATCGTTGCCATTTCTGTCCTTGTTTTGTTTTGGCTTAAATGGTCTTCTTTAAATATTAACAAAGTAACACCATCGAGTCTTTAACACATCACCATCATTGACGATAGATAATATTATATATACCATAAAAAGTATTATTATCCTTAACTATTTTTTTTATTTACTCAATGAATCGATGGGTTTGTTATGTATGAGCTGTATGACTGTGCAATGTGTACAGAAATTCACCCACAGATAGACAGATAAATAGATATATAAATAAATAGATATAGATAGATAGACAGACAGACAGATAGACAGACAGACAGACATAGATAGATAGACAGATAGATAGATATAGACAGACAGACAGAACTATATAAGAAAGAATAAATGAATAAGAGAACAGATGAAAGGAAGGAGATCATTTTCCTTGCCTGACATCAAATATTAATAGATTGTTTTCTCCGTCTTAACATTATAGATGAATATTTAGTTTGTAATTTTCAAACATTTATAATAAAAATAAAATCCCTTACCTACTGAATGAATACGGTATCCAATATAAGATGTAATATTTTATTGATAATAGGAAATTATTTGTCGTATATTTTGCTCATTGTTAATTCCTCCGCTTTTTTCTGAAGTGAATTATTTAGTGTTCCTTTCCAACATGTCAAGATACAGACTGTCACAGGATACAAGTTGGGTATTACTGTATTATTATATTTTGTAGTATAGTTTGGAGGAACCAGTAGCCATCAAGTTGGCTGAAGAAAACAGACACAAAAAAGTTTCCAAAGTCGTGGTAAAGGAATTTATTTCACTTTACGAATTTTTTTGATCTCTTAGTATTAAAAATTACTTCTGTTTACCAAAAATATCTTATTATCTCTTAGTGTTAAAAATTACTTCTGTTTACCAAAAATATCTCATTATCTCTTAGTATTAAAAATTACTTCTGTTTACCAAAAATATCTCATTATCTTTTAGTATTGAAAAAAATTCTGTTTACCAAAAATATCTCATTATCTCTTAGTGTTAAAAATTACTTCTGTTTACCAAAAATATCTCATTATTTCTTGTATAATAATGCATGCTGTAACGCCAGAGGTATTTCATATGACATGGGAAACAGTTAAAAAATTAATTCTCCAGGATTCTTGACCTCGGCGAACCTTTGATTAATATAAAATAAAATATAAAATAAGAACAGAGTATCTTCCTTTGTTTATACATCTGCTGTTCACTTATTTATTTATCTATACACAACAATATCGGTGTACATTATAATGTATATTGTACACTACATATATTTATTTATTAAGGCTTGAATTTGGTATATGAATTTTGTTTCATTATTATTACTTTGATTTATTATCTTTTCAGCAAGGAAGCTGTACAGTAAATGAATTGTAGTTTCATATGCAAATATTAATGATTGATAATGATAATATATATAAATATTTTTCATTGTTTGTTTATTTATAACCAGAATTGCGGTTACATTTTGTATTGATTAGTACAAAATCTTTATACAAGTGACTATCGATATAATAGAACTGTGTAAATAATTCATCAGTGAACTATTTGATGAATTTGATGACTCCACTATCAAACTATCGTAATAATAGAACTACCTGCATGACAGATTTTGTGGATATGGATACTGAGTTTGTTGGATAGTAATGACTGTTGTGGTCTGTTTCTATGTATCTCTGTGTAACTCTCTCTCTCTCTCTCTCTCTCTCTCTCTCTCTCTCTCTCTCTCTCTCTCTCTCTCTCTCTCTCTCTCTCTCTCTCTCTCTCTCTCTCTCTCTCTCTAGTCAAGTGAGTAATATGCAGAAGAGGATCATAACAAACCAAACTCACTATAAAATCGACCTATATACTAAACTCTTCATAACAAAATAACACACATCCCAGACACCACCACTCACTCCCTCCCCTCAGCTTCCTCCCTCATTCACTCATACGAAGCCGTGACTCAGTCGTGTCATTGTTCTAGTACTAACACCAAAGGATATTATAATGGTTTGTCATTAGAACGAATCCCGCCACTGAAAATTTAGAAGCTTAATGGTTTACTATTTTATTTTTATTTTTTACGGATTGGTTGGTGTTAAACGAAATAGAAACGGATTATATAACGCTATACGATATGAAAAAATGTGGTATATAATAAAAATAAACAAAAACATTGTTCTGATATTTAGGTGGTTGAGTACTGGATATATATTTCCATTCATTAACATATATAACACCAAGTAAATAATTCCCGAACATAATAAATGAAATTAAATGTAGAGCGATAACGTGTCGGCGAAGTTGTAGGACACTGAATTCTCCAAACAATACAACAAAACAGTTTCCTTATTAGCAAACACTGAAGTAGTTATCTGTTGTGTGTGTTTTGGTAAAGTTTGGAGGAATCAGGAGAAAGAAAAATCATCCAATCACTATAGCCAATAATATCAATCCATCAACGATCGCTGTAGTATTTTGTGAGAAAAAAAACACACACATTCGTCCGATGATTTTGTTCAAATAAATTGGGAAAGAGAAATATGAGTAAAATAAATTAGTTTTCTATAATAACGCTTTGAATATCATTAGTGACTCATTAAATATATATTTGCAAAAATATATAAAAAAAAAATGCAAAATTCATTAGTATTACAAAACAAAAAACAAGGCAGGTATTTTTCACCAGAGAATATTACTTGGCACTGGAAAACCCTCAGTAGTACACAGATTAATGGCCCTGTGATCGTGTATGAAAATTGCAGGCTACTGATTCCTCCTAACCATACCACGAAACAAGTGCCTTCCTTATAGGTGATGTTTCCTGGCAGTATTTACAGGACTCGTATAACTCCAATTTTCTGACTACATCACTGTGTCCTTAAACCGTGTTATTTCCCTCAACCTTAACCACAATACCTTCTAATTCTATATAGAACCTTCGTAATGGTCAAACACGAAGCCTTTATATATACACACGGCCCATTTATTGTTACAGATCCCATAATATTATCGGTACAGGACTATGGCCCATAGTTTTAAAAAAATTGAGGGCCCTTACTGGAGCTCTATGAACCCTCCAAATAATCCAGGCCACAGAACCCATCAGTATTTCTAATAGGGAATCTGTTGACTAGAGTAGTTTGGAGAATTCAGAGCTCCAGTAAGGGCCCTCAATTTTTTTTAAACTACGGACATATAACACCTCGATACAGCAGGTAAAGTTTAGGGTGTATGTCTTTGGTAATACTGCTTGAAAAACTTGAAATAAAAGGCACTTATATGTATTACTTCTTGTCTACTTTGTGTGTGTGTGTGTGTGGAGTTGGACTGTGAATATGTATGCTTGTGTCTACTTCATGTGTGTGTGTGTGTGTGTGTGTACTCATATATACAATAGGATAGTGTGGATATTATATTAGCCTGTGTTAAGTGAATTGTAGTACGGATACATAGAAAGCCGCTATATATATAAATTTTTCACGATTACGTATATGTGTGTATAACCTGAATAGTATGTAATGTGTGTGTGTGTGTGTGTGTGTGTGTAATATGCATGTACAGTCACCAGCGCTAATTCACATCTTCCTACAATCTGTCAGAAAATCATAACATTCTGATATTTTTTTTTATATATGTTATGGAAAAAAAATCGTGCATGTTATTTCGTTTCGTTCTTGTAAAAATCTACACATTATATTTTGTTTTGTTCCTTAAAATGTACACAGAATATTATAATGTTGTTATGAGTTAGTGAAATGAAAGGAAGGGAGGAGGAATTCTTGTTCGTGACTCCACAGCCGATATCAAAAGTTTACCTACTGTGTATGTCCTTCTATCGTCATTGTATTTATTTCAGTAACTACGCACACATATATACAAGCAGCACTGTACAGGATGACAATTTATATATATTTTAATACGCACGGTCATGTAAATTTTCGCTGTTTTGCAAGATTTTTTTTTAAGGGTAAATAGTTGTTGAAGATGGTTTCCTCAATATTAAACCATCAATGTCACTTCAAAATATTCCAAAACGGACCGACAAAGATCAGAATTATTACCAGTATATATATATATATATAGACCGCTGACAAAATGACAAACTAAAACTAAAATATTAACAACCACCATCAACATCTTGGAGTAAATTTAGGTGGAAAATTTGTGGTTCGGTTCCATTCATAAAAAACTATACATACAATTTTCCCACCAATTTTTATACGATTTGTAAAGGGAGAGGAAAGGACTTGCATAATTGTTTCTGTCTGTACATTGACGTAAGCTGCTTAAGAATGTGTATATATTATTTATAAGGCGTTATATATAATTCCGGTTTTAATTTGACCTTATATACACTGTATGCATGGCCAAGGTTATGACGTTGTTGGTTTGAGTTAAATATAATATAGCAAAATATGAATATCGATATACACTCCACGAAAAGTTTAGTCCCTTATACTCCTGATTAATTGCAAAGCTCTACTAGGATTTATTTGGTCGACGAGTAACTGCGTGATTCATAGACTTGTAAATGTATTCTTTGTTTATAACGCTGTGAATCTCAAGAGGTCACAATCACCCAGGAGAAGTAACATAACTTTTAGTGTTGACTGTGAAGATAGATAGATAGATAGATAGATAGATGTGAAGGTAAAGGTTGATGCGTCTTACCTGTGGTCCCTTAGATGATCCTGGCGACGGAAGGCTTTACCGCAGATATCGCAGGTGTAGGGCCGCTCGTCCGTGTGTGTCCGCTCGTGGATGAGGAGGTTGTAACTCTTGGTGAAGTGTCTGTTACAGTACTTACAGATGAACTGTTTCTTGGGTCTTGGTGCCCTGCCTCGCCCTCCCGTTGCCCTTCTGTACCCCAGACCAGGGTGTTGGGGCTGTTGCTGGGGCTGTTGTTGTTGTTGCTGTTGCTGTTGTTGTTGCTGCTGTTGTTGTTGTTGCTGGTGCTGAGCCAACATGGACTGATACAATGGGCTGAGCAACAAAGGATAGGTCTCTGTCAGTAGTGGTAACGATCTGACGGAGGACATGAGAGGCGCCACCTGGGCCAGGCTTGCTGCAGCCGACACTGCCGGTGCGGGAGGGGGAGGGCTGCCTCTACCCGCCCGCTTCTCACTGTCAGACACACTCTCCGCCAGGCGTGAGAAGTCAAACTTTTTGGTGGCTGCAGCGAGTGCCTCATGGCGGGGCTGAGCCAGGCGTGATAGGGCCAAGTAGGACTCAAGGGCTGCCAGGTTGAGTGCCGTAAGGTCTGGCAGGCCAGCCCGTGCCACGGCAGGAAACACTGTAGTAAAGGCTGAGGACCGGGGCACCAAGGACAGTGCTGACGCTGCCAGGGACGACACCGGCAGGGTGGGTGGTGGCGGCCGGGAGGGCGGTGGGGACAGGGACGGGGGGCCCGGGCGGGGGTCAGCCATGGCGACGGCGGTGGGCGGCGGGGGCGACACGGGCGGGCGTGGCCGAGGGTCGAGCGTCATGGCGGGTGCGAGCACCGCGGCGGCCGGACAGTGACTGCGGCGGCGGCGGCCGGCAGCCCGGCTCCCGCCACCACCGTCGCCCCATTGGCGGATCAGGAGAGCAGCCACGCCCCGCGCCGCGGTAGCCGCCCGACCACCCGTGCCAACCACCACCCGTGTATCAGGGGCAATACTCCCCCTCCCTCCCTGGTGGTGGCACCCAGCATGGTGTTCCCTGGTGACAACACACCTGCCCCACCACACCCTCACCACACTATGGCACACACACACCCCTCCCTCCCTCCCTTCCTTCCTTCCTTCCTTCCTCCATAGTGCCACGAGGTGACAGAGTAGCCAGGTTGGGTTGGCGGGAGGGGCTGGGAGCTGGAGGGAGGCAGAGGTAGTATTGTTTGCCTGATGTATTGTGTCAGTTGAGCGACTCATGTCTTGCCCTGCTGCCCCCCCATGACGCCAGGGCAGGTCAGGGCAGGGCAGGCCAGAGCAGGGCAGGTCAAAATATTCGTGTCTGGCTAACGTTGCTCTCCTTATGTATAATGTTGTGAACTGTAGGGAGCAACACATATCCTCCCCCTCATCACACCTTCCTTACCCTCCCCCTCATCTCCCTTACCCTCCCTCCCCTCACCTTCCTTTACCTCATCTTACTAGTGGACCAAACAGGACTACAGAGGCCGGGACAGAATATAGGGTAAATACCAGACATAAAACACTATAAATAACACTTGGTACAGGCCGACAACAACACTATTATACTGATTATTTACAGAATACTTATATTAACAACACAGATTATGAGGAGGGTAACGAAGGTGGTTGGGAGGGAGGGAGTGTGGTGGTTAATATAGGTGATAGGGAGTGTGGTGGTTGATACAGGTGGTGGAGAGTGAGGGAGGGAGTGTGGTGGTTGATAAAGGTGATGGTGAAGGAGGAAGAGAGGCAGGAGTGAGGGAATGAGTGAGTGAGTATGTTAATGACTAGTTGACCTGCCACTCAAGAGGCCAGAAGCTTTCCTTATTAGAATACTCACTTGTATTTCTAATGCCTACACACACACACACACACACACACACACACACACACACACACACACACACACACACACACACACACACACACACACACACACACTTCCATTTCTGGCACAACTGAGTTTTCACACGTCAGCCCAACATCTTAGTTCACGCCTCCCTAAAGACCTACCTCCTTCCCTGCCACCTAACCTCCCCTTCCTCCTCCTCTACGACCCTCTCCCTCCCCTTCTTCAATTCAATTCAATTCAATTCAATTTATTATGTTTGTCATACATGAGAATATTACAGGATAGTTGTTTAGTGACAAACAGCCCTTTACAAGCATGAGCTTTTTGGGCAATGGTAAGTATAAGTCCTTGACTAAAGATTATTTACATGGGAGTACTATTGAGACAATTTGTAAAAATAATAATAATGAAAACAACAATAATAAATAACAATAATGACAATCATGATAATAATAATAATAGTAATAATAGTAATAGTAATAATAGTAATAATAGTAATAGTAATAATAGTAATAGTAATAATAGTAGTAGTAATAATAATAATAATAGTAATAATAGTAATAATAGTAATAATAGTAATAATAGTAATAGTAATAACAGTAATATTAATAATAGTAACAATAATAATAGTAATAGTAATAATAGTAATAGTAATAGTACGACCCCCTCCCTCCCCTTCCCTCCACCATCCCTTTGTATATATTTTTTTACAGTTGGTGGCAAAAGTCGTGTCGCCTCACTTAGCGTTTCTTGAAGGATAACATATATAAAGGATAATTATCAAACCCACACATTTACCAACAACAACACAGCATTACAATATCCAGGGGGACAAATGAGTAAACTTCTCTGGGTTTTCATTTTACGAGTCTGTGAAGCGATTATTTCCATACTGTACAATACTTCATGACTTGGTAGATGTTGTGACAAGACTTTTGCCTCCGACTGTACGGTACATTAGAGTGCCTTGATTCCTCCAAAGTATGCCATGCAGGAAACAGGACCAGGTTAAGAAAATACCCACTCCCCCTCCTTCTCCCTTTCATCCCCCCCGACTCCCGTTTCACTCCCTCTACCTCCTTCCCTTCTTTCTCTCCCTCCACTCCCTTTTCCCCTCCCCTCCCCTCCACTTCCTCTCCTAACACAAAGACATATCTACAACCACGGAAATATAACCTTCTTTATCGTCCTTTTATTATTATTGTTATTATTATTAATTTTATTTTAGCAGATACAGTCGTTATTATTATTATTATTATTATTATTTTTTTTTTTTAGCAGATACAGTCGTAGTCATAAGTCTTATTTCTCTTCTTGGAATAATTGAAGTTACCGATCCATCCAAACTTTGTGAAGGATTAGATCAAACTTATTAAATAAAAAAGGTCGTCTGTTTCTTAGAATAGTTTGGTGGAATGATCAGATTTCCAACACCATAACTCATGTCTTCTTCTCATCCTCTCTTTTATCATCCTACCCTAACACTATCCCCACCATCCTTCCTTTCTTTCTTTCCCTAACACTATCCCCACCATCCTTCCTTCCTTTCTTTAACACTATCCCCATCCTTCCTTCCTTTCTTTCCCTAACACTATCCCCATCCTTCCTTCCTTTCTTTTTTTCCCTATCCTTCCCTCCTTTTTTTCCCTATCCTTCCCTCCTTTCTTTCCCTAAAACTATCCCCATCCTTCCTTCCTTTCTTTTTTTCCCTATCCTTCCCTCCTTTTTTTCCCTATCCTTCCCTCCTTTCTTTCCCTAACACTATCCCCACCATCCTTCCTTCCTTTCTTTCCCTATCCTTCCCTCCTTTCTTTCCCTAACACTATCCCCACCATCAATCCCTCTCATCTTCCCCACTGAAGACTTCCCACCTTATATTTTGGAGGAATCAAGACACTCCAATCTGTCAAAAGTATACTCTCCCCTTAAGTTTATAGTGTAAAAAAAATGGGTAGGTTTGTATAAGGAGGAGGAGGAGGTGGGTGGGTGGGGGGGGGTTCTATCCATCTTTCCCTATCCTTCACCCATCATTAATATTTTACTAATCAAAGCCCTTGTACTCTACTTCCCTTCAGGCCCTGGTCCTTGTTCTACCCATTGTCTTCCTCCTCCCTTTTTCTTTTTTTTTTGCCTTGTGAATATTATATAATGTATGTAAACACCTTCTTTTTTCATCGCAGTGGAGGTATTCTTAATAATTCTTTCCCCTCCCCTTCTCTCTTCTCCTTTGTATCTCCTCCTCATCAATCCTCACACCATGCCACCACCCACCTCTTTCCTCGCCAGGTACGATACATTTTTTATGGCAACAAGAAAGAGATGGGAGAAAAGGAAAAATGGAAGAGAAGAAGAGAATTGAGAGAATGGGAAAGGCAAGTAGATGAAAGAAAGGGAGGGGAAAAATAAATGGGCAGGGGAGAAAAGGAGAGAGAAGGAAAGGTAAGGTAAACGTGGGAGGTAAAAAAAAAAAAAGCGGGGGAGGGGGATGAGGTGTTTAACTTGAAAGAGGTTAAACGAAACTTAACCTCTCAGCACGACTGATTCACATGACCTCTATCTACATCATCACATTGACTTTTCATTTGCTGTCAGTATATATTCCAGTCCCCCAGAGCTTGTTATCAGTCCCCCAGAGCTTGTTATCAGTCCCCCAGAGCTTGTTATCAGTCCCCCAGAGCTTGTTATCAGTCCCCCAGAGCTTGTTATCAGTCCCCCAGAGCTTGGTATCAGTCCCCCAGAGCTTGTTATCAGTCCCCCAGAGCTTGGTATCAGTCCCTTCATGGCAAGCTGAGTCGTATAAGTTTTAGTGGTATAAGTTATAATGGTATGGTGGTATAGGTTTTAATATGTTTTAATAGGTTTTAATATGTGATAGTTATTTTGTTTACATTATTGGCACATCAGTGAAGAGGGTGGTATAGTGTTGCATGTTAATTACGAGGTGAAGCATGGGCTTGGGACAATGGGTGGGGTAGGGTGAAGTAGGGAGTTGATACAATGGGTGAGGTGGGGTTGTGTAGAGGGTAGGGACATGGTGTGGGGTAGGGTCGAGTATAAGGGTATAGGTACAACGAATGGAATAGTAGAGTGGAGTATGGATAGAGTATATAGGGTCGAGTTGTGTTTGATACAATGGATAGAGGGTTTGTGTGGAGGAGTATGGGTTGAGTAAGGTGGAATAGGGTTTGATACAATGGATAGAGTGTTTGTGTGGAGGAGTATGGGTTGAATAAGGTGGAATAGGGTTTGATACAATGGATAGAGGGTTTGTGTGGAGGAGTATGGGGGTCAGAGAGAGCATCATGGTGCCTGGGGTGAGATCATGACGGGGAGAACATGTGTTTCGTTGCCTGGGATGCTGAGTTTATGTGGCCAGATTTGTACGGTGGTCTCGAAGGCTGGCTCGTAAAGTGGACCTCCTTCCCTTCATCCGTTTTATATCCCTGCGTCCCTCCCAATCTCTCCCTAACCTTCCATCCCTACTTTTTGCTTCCTTTCTTCTTCTCCCTTTTTCTTCCTATTGTTTGCTTTCCTTCTTCCCCTTTTTTTCCTACTTTTTGCTTCCCTTCTTCCCTTCCCTTTTTCTTCTTATTGTTTGCTTTCCTTCTTCCCCTTTTTTTCCCTACTTTTTGCTTCCCTTCTTCTCCTCTCTTTTTTTCATCGTCCTTGCTCCCTTCCTACCATCCACCCTTCTGCCAAATATTATTCCCAAAAGATGCCCTTTCTTGTAACCCACCCTCCCTTCTGTTCTTTACATCCCTTCCTTCCTTTTCTCCTTGTTTTTTTTATCTCTCTCCTTCCTCTCCTTTATACCCCAGACTTTTTCTACTTCCCTTCCCTCCATCCATTCCTCTTTTCTCCTTAAATCTATTTTTCTCATTTCTTCTCACCTTTCAACCTCTCTCTACCTACCTCCCTTCCTACCTTCTCACATTTCTCCTCCCTTCCCATGCACCCCTCACTTGCTTTATCATACTTTCTACCCTTTTAGCATCTTCTCTCCCTCTTCTCATTCCCGTCTGTATCTTTTCTTTACCTTCTTTTTTCTTACTTAATTTTGTTCCCATTTCCTCACTTCCCCTATACCAGACCCTTTTTCTCTCTATCTGTTTTTCTCTTGTCTGTTCCTTTATTCCATCCTATTTTGCTTGGTCTCCCTCTCTTCCTCCTTTCCCCTCACCACCACCACTACCATCACTACTCTCCTCCTCCCTTCCCCTCACCACCACCACCACTACCATCACTACTCTCCTCCTCCCTTCCCCTCACCACCACCACTACCACCACTACTCTCCTCCTCCCTTCCCCTCACCACCACCACCAGTACTCGAGCCCAGCAGAGGATAATAGAGTTACTTGGTTGATTGTTTACACCGTGAGGAGTCCAGCTTCCCTGTGTTCCCCATATCGTGGTCCCAGCAGGGGGGCCTTGATACCACACCTTCCCACTCTGCCTGCCTCCCTGTATGTCTTCCTTGCCTGTGTGTTTTCTTCCTTGCCTGTTTGTTTACCTTCGTGCCTATCAGTCTTCCTGCTTACTTGGTACAATTTCTGACGGCTTGCTTCACTGTGTATTTGCCTCCCTGCTTCTTTATGCTTGCCTCTGTAGTCTCCTTGTGAGCCCCCCTTCCCTGCCTGCCTCACCTCCCCGTCTCCCTGTACCTCTATATTATACTTCCTGATACCATTTCTCTCTTCTCCTTATTACATGTTTGTCTTCTCATCTGTGTTAATATAACTTCATCCTGTCAGTTGGCCTGCGTGTTTCCTTACCTGTAATCTGAACACAACTGCCTTCCCTTTTATTTACATTTCCTATGACCATGAAAAGTCTACCCAGGCCTCGTCTCAGGGTCTGCAGAGGAGGTAGATTATTCATGGTCTGCGATTGTACCTCCTTACCTTCCTGTTATGGCTCCTACCAGCTTACATTTTTAATATTACTTTCATCTGTTCACTGCCTCCTTGTAAGATGTTGATTGTTCCGTAGATAACAACTCACTACTCGATCACATTACACTGTAACACTGGAAAGCGGAGTAAGACACAGTGAGTGACTGCATGGTTATTCCTTATTACTATTGTAGCATATATACAGTAACATGTAACGTGTCTATCTAGTGAACATAATATATAATAGTCTCCTCGTGTGTTATTATGTCTCTCTTAACTAAATGGATACAACCTGCCAGACACTATCATTATTATACCCGTCCGTGTCTACAGTGTTAGCATAGTCCCATATTGATGTTCTCATGGGGGGGGGGGCGGAGGGGCGGGGGACTTGGCTATATTATGAAGATTTTATCAGAGACCCAGCGGGGGGCACCATCCACGAAGATCAGATTGCTAAGGGGGTGGTGGGTTGTGGTGGGGCTGGGGGTTGGAGTGGAGGGGGGAGTAGATATAGTTGCCAGTGTAGCGGGTTTTACGTAGAGCGGCACGTGTTGTTGTTGTTTTTGTTGCATATGGTTGATGTTTGTGCAATATTTTTGTTTATAATTAAGAGAGTATGTGTGTGTGGGGGGGGGGGGCGAAATCATCACTGCTATTTCTCGTATCTGTAAAATTAATATATATATATACAGTATGTAAATAGTTAAAACCTTGGAATACTAATTAATCTTTACCGTAGACCGTATACAACAAACAGACAACAGCTAACATTGGCAACACTGACGACGAAGGGTAAACTATCAATAAAGTCACCGAAGTAAACACGAAGGAAAGATAAAAGTGAATGGAGAGGATTCCTGTATTAAGGTAATGGGTGTTGGAAATTACTTGATTAAACACATGGGGTTTATGACGAATTACACAAATGCAAGAAGGGCTATGTATATTTTATTTTTTTTACTTGACTTCTTGACCTCTCTCTCTCTCTCTCTCTCTCTCTCTCTCTCTCTCTCTCTCTCCTCTCTCTCTCTCTCTCTCTCTCTCTCTCTCTCTCTCTCTCTCTCTCTCTCTCTCTCTCTCTCTCTCTCTCTCTCTCTCTCTCTCTCTCTCTCTCTCTCTCTCTTTCTCGGTTCACATGTCGGTTATAGTGGCATTCAAAGGAAGATTATGGCCTTATGCCTATCGACTCATGGTGTTAGTCATTAAGGCAGTCAGTCTCGTTATATCAACACATCTTCCCTCCATCCTATAAGGTAACAATCCTTAATTAAGAGCACAAGCAAATAACATTGTGTTTGTCAGGAAATTTTGCCAACTGTTATGATAAATGGAATTGGGTTGAGTTGATCAGTTATCCAGACGAGGATGAAAAGGTGACAGACATCATTTGGAAGAAAATTTTAATGTTTACAAATAATTCGATAAAAACTCCTGTAAGTTACGTTTATTTTGGGAGGAATTTTGATGTTTACAGATATTTAGAGAGTATATTAAAGGATCCCGTACATAATTTCATTTTCTATGGTGAGGGATTGATGTACGTTTTCTGTTATTGTCCCTGCGGCAGGAGAACCTCTTGGCTGCTGGTGCTCCACTCGAAACATTGATTTGTCCACACGCTCTCGTTGCCGGAATAAATGTACGTTATAATATAGCTTCCATTTTATATATAGTCCAAAGTAATAAAACTATATCAGTTAAATTAAAAGAAATATAAAAATGTAATTCACAGCCTAAAGGGATGAGTTAGACAGGTGGTAACTATTTATAGAATAACAAGGATAATGCTGCATCCACCTTATAACTGCTAGTCCCTCGGTCCCTCCTCACCCCTGCCTGCCTTGCCTGCCTGCCTGCCTGCCACGGGAGCATAACAAACGCGACGTGCTTACCCTGCTTGCCTCACTGTCCTCGCCGCCCTCCTTCCCACACGCTCCCACTGACCCATATTAGTCTAGTGGCAGTGATGACGGTGTGGGACAGCTAGCTAGGGTGGGAGAGGTGCTTGCTGTTTCATTTGAGTGGTTTCGTGAGGCCTAAGAAAGCCTGACATTGATGTGGGTGGATAGGCAGCCTCCTCCTCCTCCTCATCCTCGCCCCTCCAGGCTGTGAGACCTGAACGTACTGTTACCTAGCACAGGGAAGGGATTGACCTAACACGTCTTTAAGTAAGTCGATGATCCCCTATACCTCTGTAATGTCTGACTCCACTCACTCATACAGAAAGAAGGAAAAGCAAAACACGACTGAAAATGTTGTATGTCGTATCTCAACGTGTATACAATGAATGTTTGTTGTTTTGCATTAGCTGTATAGAACAAAGTGTACATGTACTACTTGCTACCCGTGTGAGGACAATGGAAATGTGTAATAACTAACAAGTGTGTCGAAGTGAGTTTATTCCTGTGAAATCACTTTATTCTGCTCTTCGTCTTAACGTAAACATCAGCTTGGGGACGATTAAGGAAAACGATATTAAAGTAAACAGGTCATGCCATTTCTTTCGTCGTTTTAACTGAAAAAATAATCTCTCTCTCTCTCTCTCTCTCTCTCTCTCTCTCCTCTCTCTCTCTCTCTCTCTCTCTCTCTCTCTCTCTCTCTCTCTCTCTCTCTCTCTCTCTCTCTCTCTCTCATCTCTCTCTCTCTCTCTCTCTCTCTCTCTCTCTCTCTCTCTCTCTCTCTCTCTCTCTCTCTCCTGCCGTTATTAAGAGCCACAAATCCATGAGAGACAATAGCCTGGCCCTCAACCTTCACAACACACGCAACACACACACACACACACACTGCGTTGGTTGGTCTTCCATTCAGTGATAACAATGAGTGAGTGAGGTTGAAGTGAACACAGTTTGTCAATGTTTTCGTCATCATTAACTGGGCAATACAATACAGTCAGTCACCACAGTAGGTATAGTGTTGGTGAAATTAATCTGAAAATAAGCAACTGATTCCTCCACCATTGTTTGTTTTTGTTCATCAAGGCGATCCAATATACATACGTAGTAAAGGTATATAATCTCTTAATCCCTTGACTGCGACTGCCGGTATCGATTTGTAGGGTTGTATTATGACTAACAAGAAGATTATATTAAGGGGAGAGTACACTGTTGGTAAATCTGGAACAAATGATTCATCCAAACTATTCCGGGCAACAGGATACCATTATATTTCTTCATCTGGGTCTGTTTCCTGGCATAGTTTGGAGGAATCAAGTGACTCCTATCTATCAAAAGTATACTCTCCCCTTAAACCACAGACAAACTACAAAGACTTTAATAAGAATGGTAATAGTGTCTGTGTTAACCTTTTACCAAGTATTGTTGTTGTGTTTTTATTTACACTATGACTAACTCCATATAATCTTAGTTCACTCATTTCTAAACCTTTGGTGCTGAAATATAGTGTTAGGTTGCATGTGCTGGGTTGGTGGACGTAGGACGGGGGAAAGTAAAATAGGCTCGCGTGATGCCTGCTGTATAGGGAGTGTTGGGACTAGGCCTTTGTTATGTGTACAGTATTAGGCCTATTTGGTACTGACTGCAACGATAGACAAATTGGTTTCTGTTTTTTTTCTGTTTTTTTTCTGTTTTCTGTCTTATTTTTTTATTGTTGTATATTGGTGTTGTTGGTTCCTTGTTTGGGGAAAATTATTGAATCACGTCTAGTTCTATGTGGAGTTAGTTGTTGATAAGGGGAGAATATACTTTTGGTACATACATTGGAGTGCCTTGATTCCTCCAAAGTATGACAGAAAACAGGACCAGAAGAACAAAAATAATGGTGGGCCTGTTGCTTGGAATAGTTTGGAGGAATAATTTGCTTCGGATTTACCAACTGTATTCTCCTCCCCTTAAAAGAAATGAGTGTACGAGGCATGTGCGAATTTGTATATTTGGCTGTGAAGTCTGACGCCACACGCACTTGAAGCCATGCAAACTCACACAAGCAACTTTCACACACTTTCACACACGTCACATATATTGCGTTTTAATGATACTTTTCTCTTAACAAATATTGTGCTACGATGCTCTATATTTGCTTTCTCCCATGAGGGTTACTAACAAACAAACCAGCAAACCCACAAACAAGGAAATGTACATAATAAATGATAGCCTCGTTATCTAGATGGACATTAAATAGCCTACCGTAATCAATCAGCCTTTCACCTCCTTCGTGTTATGCTGCCAGTAGTGTAACATGCAAGTAATAGTATGCCCTTACCAGATACTAAGGGCTGCTCGACTACACGGGGTTAAGAGTGGTAATATTAAACTTCTTTGTGGTAAAGGCTGATCGTCGCTTAATTCGTACTGCAAAATAATAAGAAATGAGCGACAAAGAGAACTTTTCCTCGAAGAAGTAATTTAATCCTATCACCATTATAGAAAAACTGTGACTTATTGCAGATCATTATTAATCTTAGAAGCATATAATTATTTCGAAACCATTGGCTGTAAAAGAGGAACAATGTGTATCCATTCACATTAGAGGGAAACTTCGTGGCTGCTTAAGGGGGAAGTTTTATGTTGGTAAATCTGGAGCAACTGAATCCTCCAAACTATTCCGGGCAACAGAACACCATTACTTTTGCTCTTCTGGTTCGGTTTCCTGGCATACTTTGGAGGAATCTAGGCACTCCAACGTACCAACAAGGAACTACCACCTTAAATAGACTTTGGTTATTTTGTTTTATGTTTACGATTTGGAGGCTTCAGATTCATCTAAGAGGAACCAGTAGCCTCCAATCCATCAACAATAAAAGTAAAAAAAAATGTCATACAATCCATAATTCAATTTTGTTGAAAATGTATGAAAATTTACTTAATATAATAATATTATATTGTATAAATTTAGAAAGGTATATTCTTGTGCAGCACATACATACATACACACACACATAGGCCCTACATACATACACATACATACATACACACACACATAGGCCCCTACATACATACACATACATATACATACATACAGAATAGCGACCAAGAGATATGGACAGATAGGGTGAGCGGGGTATATGCTGTGTTGGTGTTTGAAATGTTGAGAGAGATAAGGTTTGTATGGGAGCTAGAGCTGATAATATGACTGATTCCACGTGTTGGCATGGCTACCTCCCTACCTATATAACCTACCTCTCCATCACTTCACACTCTTTATTACACACACTCCATTACTCCATTCGTATATCCTTTCCAATCCACTCCATCCCTTCACTCCATTACTCGATTCGTATATCCTTTCCAATCAAAACCAATCCTTTTCAACCCATCATTCTCAACCCATTTAATTCCAATCAATTATTCCCAATCCTTCTCAATCACCACTCCAATCCAATCCTTTTCAACCTTAATTATGCCAATCCAGCACTCTAAACTATCCTTCCCAATCCACCACTCTAAACTAATCCTTCCTAATCCAAACAAATCCTTCTCAATCCCTAAATTTATTCTCCTATCCACCACCACTGCAGTCCGTCTATAAAAAAAAATATAGTCTCGTCTTGTCTTGTTCTTGGTTTAATAAGACACTGCAGTCCCTCCCTCTATTCCAACAACCCTTCCTTTATAGTTATAGTGTGTTGTTCATAGCTCCTCTCTCTCTCTCTCTCTCTCTCTCTCTCTCTCTCTCATCTCTCTCTCTCTCTCTCTCTCTCTCTCTCTCTCTCTCTCTCTCTCTCTCTCTCTCTCTCTCTCTCTCTCTCTCTCTCTCTCTCTCTCTCTCTCTCTCTCTCTACCATAATCCCTCCCACACCACTATCCCCTCTACTCTGTGTGTGTGTGTGGGTGTGTGCTCTTTGTCTCTCCTTTCTTTCATCAAATAGTTTTAGTTAAGTTATATGTAAACAGGTAACCTCGTAAAAGACCACCATGCTTACTTACCTGCTGTTACCTGTCCTTCCCTTTGTATTCCTTTGTATGTTCCTGCCGTCCCTTCTTCAACCCTTCCCCCCTTTGTTCCCTTCCTTTCAGTCTCACAAAATTCTCGTCCCTTCACGTCCCTTTCTTTTAATTTCCTTCCCTGTCCTTCCCTGCCCCTCCCTTGTTCTGCCTTTCCCTGCCTTGTTCTACCTCCCCTTCATTTGTTTTCTCTTCCTTTTCCCTTCACGTCCCTTTCTTTTAATTTCATTCCCTGTCCTTCCCTGCCCCTCCCTTCCTTTCCCTCCTTGTTCTGCCTTTCCCTGCCTTATTCTACCTCCCCTTCACTTGTTTTCTCTTCCTTTCCCTTCACGTCCCTCAATCCTTTCGTATTTCAATCGTACTTCCACTCATTCATGTCGTCCCTGCATGGCTGCCTGGCACTTTCTGTTTTCTTTCTGTTTCTCATCTCTTCTATCTCTTAATTTTCTGTTTCCAATCTCTCTCATCTCTTCTGTCTATCTTTCATCTCTGCTATCTCAATTCTTGTTTCTCATCTCTTCTATCTCTTAATTCTCTGTTTCCTATCTCTCTCATTCCTTCTATATCAATTTTCTGTTTCCAATCTCTCATTCCTTCTATCTCAATTTTCTGTTTCTTATCTCTCTCATCTGTTTTATCTCAAATTTCTGTTTCTTTTCTTTCATCTCATTCTATCTCAATTTTCTGTTTCCTATCTCTCATCTCTTCTATCTCTTAATTTTCTGTTCCTATCTCTCTCATCTCTTTATCTCAATTTTCTGTTTCCTCTCTCTCATCTCGTCCATCTCTTTTATTTTCAGTTTCCTGTGTCTCTCATCTCTTCTGTCTCTCCCTCTCATCTTTCGTCCTTCCCTCTAACCCATTTCATCATCTTTTCATCCCTCATTCTTACTTTAATCTCTTCCTCCCACTTGTTCAATTTCCTCTTTCATAATATTCTTTCTTAACATCATCATTACATGTCATTATCATCATCATTTTCTTCATCATCATTTTCATTATCATCAGCTTCGTCGTCATCATTTTCTTCTTTATCTTCATCACCATCTCCGTTTTACTCTCCTCCTTATCCTCTATCTCGTCCTTGTCCTCCTCCTTCACCTCCTCCTTCTCTATCTCCTCCTTCTCCTCCTCCACCTCCTCTATCTCCTTCCTCCTCCTCCTCTAGCTCCTTCACCTCCTCCTCCTCCTCCTCCTTCTCCTTCTCCTCTATCTCCTTCTCCTCCTCATCTTCTTTTTCTTCTTGTTCGTCCCCTGGTGTGCCCGTGACCCACTTACCGTGTGTGTGTCTGCCTCATTCTTGTTGCTTCAAGTTGACCCACTCACACTCACAGCATTACTGAAGGGGTTGGTGTGGTGTGGTGTGGTGTGGTGTGGTGAGGTTATAGTGTTATCCACCCCCTACCCCTACTCCCCCCCCCCAACCCCGTCTCACTGGCTCAGGTTCAATACTCGTCACTGCACTCACACGCTGTTGGGGGTGGGGGGGTGGGGGTGATAGCGCCCTCCTAAACCTCCCATTTTGGGTTACATGGCCTATAAGGTGTAGCTCTGTTGGTCCTTATACGAGGCATTTTTCTAAAAACTTATAAATTATAACTATTATACAAGACAGTGAAGTAGAAGGCTCCTTCCAACTTATCAATCCCTAAAGCTAAGATAGTACCGGCATGAAATAAAAATACTGATATAATAATTAATAAGAGATTATAAGAAAACGTATAGAGTTGAAATAACCCAACACAAAATGTAGAGGATGGTGTAAAAAAATAATTATAGAAGTTATATTGTTATTGTAAAACTCGGGGGTTCAAACCATTTCGTAGGTTTAATAGAGGTTTTTAAGGTTGAAGTGACAGATTAGGTCATGTTTTGTTGGTGAGTGTTGTAACCTGGATTGTGACACACCCAGAGGCCTTAGTTGTAGTTCACCCTCACTACAACACATACAGCTACTGATTCTCTCTCTCTCTAGAATCGACAGAGAGACAGAGAGAGAATAGGATCGACAGAGAGACAGAGAGAGCGTGGGTTGGGTGACGTGATAAGCTCCAATGATCTCTCTCCCTCTCTCTCTCTCTCTCTCTCTCTCTCTCTCTCTCTCTCTGCAGACAAACTTTTCAACAGGGTATGATTTTCTGTGAGACTTACATGGAGACTCCTAATTCTTCCACCCTCTACAAACCACTAAAAATAATACCATCAATATAAGTTAATCTGTTTCTTGGTACACTTGGTAGGAATCCCCCCCCCAAGCCTGTCCCCTACTCCCGCACCCCCTTAAGACTGCAGCAGATGTTTGTTGACGGCACCTCATCGTAATTATGTTAGATGATTTTCAAGTCGGAAAGTCTGCATTTTAGTTTTGTTTATATTCTATTTATACCCCTGCAGCTCGTCGTTTTCAGTTTTTTTTTTTCTCTCTCTCTTTCTCTTTCTCTCTCTCTCTCTCTCTTTCACACACACACTTTCTTTCTTTTCTGTTAAATGTCCTGTACGTATAGGCTATACATCTTCTACATCTCTCTTCCTCCAAGCTACGTACCAACCAACCAAAAATAATAATAATAATAATAAAATATCTGAACTCAGCAATAATTCCCATTTTAATAAGACTAATCCACCTCCCCTCCTCCTCCTTCTCCTCCTCATCCTCATCCTCATCCTTCTCCTCCTCTCCTCATCCTCATCCTTCTCTTCCTCCTCCTTCTCCTCCTCTTCCTTCTCTCCTCCTCCTCCTTCTCTCCCCTTTCCAGGATGTCAGCGTAGGAGTGTGGCGAAAGATGCACTTCTGGATTGATAAAAGGAGTGTGTGTGGACAGCGGCGACCCCATTTCGTCCGCTCCCCTTGCCTGTACCGTCCCAAGCCCCTCCACTGCCCCATGGTTACGCCGGTACACAGGTGGGTATGGTGGTATGATACGACACTAAGGAGGTATAATAGGATCCTTATTTGTTGTCTGTGTGTGTGTCTGTCTCTGTCCTCTCTGTCAGAGAGAGAGAGAGAGTGGAGGGAAGGCATGACAGATGTGTGAATATGAGTGATGACAGGTGTACGTACATGTGTTGACCCGTTTCTTCTGTGTCAGGTTCCAGCGGGTGGAGTCCATGCAGGTGGAGGGTCGCCGCAGTGGTGAGGGTGGAGGTGGAGGAGGTGGAGGTGGAGGTGGTGGAGGTGGTAGTCGTGTCCAAGGTGGCCGTAACAGAAGGCTGGACTCCACTTCCCGCCCTGGCCCTGACGAAGAGGACGAGGCCATCCAAATGGAGCTCGCCGAGGCCAGAGCCGCCGCCGCCGCAGCCACCACCGCCACCACCACCGCCACCGCCACTATGAGCCCAAGGGAGGAGGTGTGTTTGACACGACTCAATGTACCTGCTAATGGCCAGGGTTCCAGACGCACCTCAGCCAACTCGTCCCTCTACTCCCGCATCCCTGACAACTTCAACCGGTTCCCAGTGGGTGGCTTCAACTTGTGTGTGTGGGTGTGGGTGACCTTCATTATACTCACTATGTTACTCCTGCCTGCTCACCTCTACCTCAAGAACTCAAACTATCACGTGGCTCTCATAGGAGTTCTCTTCGTCATTATACTTCTCTTTTTAGTTTGTTTCTCGGTGTCGCTCTTTCACACCAAGACTCGCGCCATCCTCTTGCACCGCCTCAACCTGGAGGACGAGGCTCGGTGTGGGTTGGAGGGCGACCCATCTTCACCCTCTCGTCGTAGTCCCATCTTCCCCGGCAGCTCACTGGCGCACAACCGGCCGGGGGGTCGTCACTCTCGTCCCTTCTCGCCTCTACACATGTCCGTCTCCACCCCAGACCTGCTCGTCAATGGTCAGATGGCGGGTACACGTGATATGGTGGCGCGGTCACAATCCCAGGCAGCGCGGGGCACGTCCTACGGTGTCCTCAGAACTCAGGACTACCATAACCCCCGTGTGGAGATGTCCCCTCCCTCAGACGCGGGTAGTGATCCACCTCCTTACCATGTGGCCATCCTGCTGCCGGACCCAACACGACCACGTAATGCCCGTGAGACGCCGCCACCACCGTATGAAATCTTACAATGACGACGCTGGGGAGGTTTGTTAGACTCAGTGGGTGAAGGAGGTGGTGATGTAAGAGATGGACATATACTCAGTGTGGCTCTGACAGTACTGCGCCGCGGGACCAAACTCTCTCAGGTGCGAAACAACGACATGGGCCAATTAATATATGCAGGCTGGGTGAACACAGCTCAAAACACACCTCTCCATTATCAACAATACCCGGGGGTGGTACGACTACAACCTCTCACTCGTCCACGTCTCACTCTCACACTTTGATCTCACTCGTTAATTAACTCGCCTGGACAGAAGCAGGAATAGAAACACAAGCCTGTAATTTTCTCTAGTAAAGCCATAGATGTGATAGATAGCAAACGCGAGGAAACACTCCAACTAACCCTTGTTTTTTTTCACTAACACTTCGAAAATGTAATCCATCTTTACTTTTAAATTGCCCTTTACTGCCTTTAGAAGACTCAGTGAATCCCTGCAGACTTCAAGAAATAGGAGATAAAAGTTGAGATAAAAGCACTTGCACAATATTAGTATTTACAGTGAGGTAATATTATTTGCATGGAACATGAGTTTAGATGAGAGTGTGTAGTTGTGATCAAAAGTCCTATATCACAATATTGTAAACGATACAATATTACCTTTTCTGTTTAACTATGAATCTTAAAATTAACTGAACTTCTAGAATATTACTATAATTATATGCTCGACAACTCGGTGTTCAGAATTGACCATGTAGTAGTAAGAGAGGTGACAGGAATGTTTACTGTGACTGTACTATGATGCACAAAAGTTCAATCTCTCATCCAACCAACCACAATATAACTAACTGCAGCACCTTTGGTTTGAACGAGTAAACAACAGATGTATTATTGTGAAGATGGCGAACTGTGTTTTGTCGTTCGAGTATTGAGTTATAATGTGGCTGACTTCATGGGGGAAGGAATAAAGTTTTGTGGACCATAGTATGTCTTCTGGATTTTAATATGGAAAGTCCCTCGTTACATCAAAAACTGCATGTGTTGCTGTCAGTAAATTATAAGATTCTGATTCCTCCCAACTATCCAAGAGACAAATCCTTACGATATAGGCGCTATTTTATGGGACAGTTTGGAGAAATAAATAGCCTCAAAAATCGACTACAACATCACACACACACAGCCTTCTTAATTTTGTTTACGAGTTCTTGCACTGGTATACAAAGGGAAATCGTTGAAGTTTGTTTTTATATTTTACGGCATAATACAGTAATACCCTTTAACGATAAGGATTGTGGCTGGGGATTTAACTTAAGCATCTGAAAGACTGAAACGTCCAAACATTTTCTGAATACACTCTAAGGAAATAGACTCGTGATCAAATTGGCTTCTGAGTCCTCCTGGATGACTATGCCAAGAAATACGGTCCTTCTATATAGGTGGTGTTTCGTGGCTGTACTTAAGGGGAGAGTATACTTTTGGTACATTACAGCGCCTTGATTCCTCCAAAGTATGTCAGAAAACACACCCAGATAAAGAAAAATAATGGTATCCTGTTGCCTGGAATAATTTGGAGGAATCATAATCTCCAAAAATGACAGAACTATACCCTCCCCTTAAAGGACTCATTTACCCCCAATTTTCAGACTACATCACAGGGTACCCTTAAACATACCAAAAAAAATAAAGTCTACGGTCACGGTGCATCGCGTTTCAATCAGTTCTGTTCAATGAGATGTGTATCATGCCGTTTACATTATACTATTATTATTATTATTATGAATTTGTCCTTTTTTTACCCCATTAACGCTGTCCTTGAATGTGACCAAAATAACTATTATTTTTATCTGCATGATAGATTTTTATAGACTAAATTTAGATCTTTATAGATTTTGGGTTTATAAAAAGGCCTCAGTGAGATCCTTTATTCTTTGTGAGATGTTTGTGTGTCTTGGGACGTCAGCCTATATTATTACTATTATATCTTTCGAAAATATAATTATGACTTTTGTGAGGTAAGGCATGTGAGGTCTTTTAGTGGATAGTAATATAAACTAACTTTTGATTCCTCCAAAGTATGCTAGGAAACAGGACTAGGTTAACAAAAACTATGGTGGCCTGTTTGCTTGGAATAGTTTGGAGGAATCTACTGCTCCAGAATGACAACCATCACTGTACCATTCGCCCCATTAATTAAGAAACATGTGAGTGACGAAACTAACCAACCGGTGGGCTATATAATCCTACAATTACATCGGGAGAAATCTATCGTTCATATTCATAGAGATTTTTACTAAACAACAACCCGTACATGCACACACACACAAGGAGAGGGAGACTCACACACACACACACACACGCACACACACACACAGAGAGAGAGAGAGAGAGAGAGAGAGAGAGAGAGAGAGAGAGAGAGAGAGAGAGAGAGAGAGAGGTTCAAACGTGGCTAAGCCGTGCGGGACTTGGCTTTTATAAAATTGACATATGCCCAGTGACGGATTTTATCGTCGTGTTGAGCTGAGCTGTCAATCCAACTTTTATTATGTGTTATATTGTTGCGTTCCAATGGATGGTGTGTTGTGTTGCAGTGTGTGTGTGATGCGTTGTGTTGTGGAGTGTGTTGTGTTGTGTGGTGTGCAGTGTGATGCGTTGTATTGTAGGGTGTGGATTGTGTTGTGTTATGTTACTGGGTGTGGTTGAGTTGTGCTGTGTTGCAGAGTGTGGTGTGTTGTGTTGTGGAGTGTGATGAGTTGTATTACAGTGTGTAGTGTGGGGGGGATGTGTATCGCTGCTCAGAATATCATTGGTATGCTGTGATGTGGTGTGGGTAATATGGTGGGTTGCTGTGAAGTATGTATGTATGTGTTGTGTTGTGTTGTGTTGTGTTGTGTTGTGTGTGTTGTGTGGGTCGTAAGGTGATTGATTCTCTGTATATAAGTTGACAGAACGCATGAACTCTGTACATATTATATAAAACAATAAGCTTTAATCAATTCCCCAAGCACACGTTATGTTTATTATGTCAAACTTTCGTCCTTTTATCAGAATACAGTCTAGTCGAACTTCACACACACACCATCACACACACACACACACACACGTTTTGTATTTTCTACCATTTATCCTCACCTAAATCTTGTACATATCTATAATTATGCCTTTTGAGTGGATGGTGGTGATTTTTTGTTTTGGTTTAATTAAAAGGGTAATAATTCACTTTGGTTACATTGGAGTGCCTTGATTCCTCCAAAGCATGTCAGGAAACAAGACCAGAGGAACAAAAATAATGGTCTTCTGTTGCTTGGAATAGTTTAAAGGATTCAGTTGCTCCAGATTTACTATAAAAAAAAAACTTAAGGATGTAATTCACTTTTGGTACATTAGAGTTCCTTGATTCCTCCAAAGTATGCCAGGAAACAGGACCAGATTAACAAAAATAATGGTGTTCTGTTGCTGGGAATAGTTTGGAGGAATCATTATCTCCAAAAATGCCTAAACTATACCCTCTCCTTAAACACAAAACTTCCCCCTTAATTAAAGAAGTGTGTGTTGTTGGTAAATATGGAGACAACTGATTCTTCCAAACGGTGATAAGAAACAGCACCTCGTTATAAGTGACCTGTTTTGTGGCACACTATGGAGGCAATCGGTATGGGTGTATAGTATAGTCAGTTCAAAACTTGTGTTCTATTTTCCTCTATCTATCTGTCTCTATTTCTATTTATATCTTTATATCTATTTCTATCTATATCTTTCTATCTGTCTCTATTTCTATCTATCTCTTATCTGTCTATCTATCTATCCATCTATTTCTATATATCTAAGCATAAGAGGCCAGCGGAACACAAGTTTTGAACAGACTTATAGTACAGTGTTGGTGACTCTGGGACAATTGATTCCTACAACCTATTCCTAGCAACAGGTCACCTATATTTTTGTTTAATCCATGCAGTCCTGTTTCCTGCATGACATATGTTGGAGGAATTCAGGGTATACTCTAATATACCAAAAGTCTGTATGGGTCTAATCTTTACTCTGTATATAAATCGTGTGATTGGCCATGAAGGGTTATATTATATCCTATGATTATTATTATTATTTATGTATCCAAATTGCACCTGTTCCTTTCGCACTGCATTTGTACAGAATTAGCTTGTTGTTGTTGTGGAAGGGTTAGTTGTAAGGTTGTCTATCTTCTTTTACTTTACATTGACTGACAAAACTGAGAAATGAGATGAATGAGTCTGTACATTTCTGCCAGGAATGAATAAAAACAACAACCAAGAACATTAGTGTCATCTGTATATCATTCATGGATTTATTTAACACCGTAATATACATGTAGTAAGGAGGTAAGGACAATGGGTGTCAGTAGATGTGTTGGAGCTGCAGTCCATTTTGCTGGTTTATTTTTTTTATTATCATTTTTATTTTTTCATCTGATAAACCAAAATCGTGAATGTGGCATCAACACAGTACAGTACGTATGATACAGTATCAATCAATACGGAGCTTCATTTGTGAAAATATAGAAAAAAGAGCTCTGATTATTCGTTGTAAATATGACCAATCAAAATAATATAATGATGTAGTTGTTCTTGTTTATGTTTACCTATATAGGGAGCCAGCAAGATCAGACACCAGTTGAAAATATTGTACAGGTACAGTACCAGGTTTGTGATACTGAGTGTGGTTGATGGCTTATTATAACAGGGAAAGTAATGTATGTACAGTATACAAGACAGCTAATAGTAGTGTATGTATACAGGACAGCTAATAGTAGTGTATGTATGTCACGGATAGATCCGTGACCATAACGTAACATACGTAAGTAGTAGAATGCTATATATTATATATATATTAACAAAGGAATACCACGTGTGGGGAATGTTCTAGAAGGCATAGAACAAGGGAATTTTCCAGAGACAGAGGAATTTGAAATATAGGTACAGGCTATTAATCCCCAGGTAGACAGGAAAGGTCATGTCAGGTCAGGTGAGGTCGAGTACCCACTCACTCCATCCCGTGTCTGGAGGTACTGCTACAATTTTGCATTAATAATTATGCTATGGGGGCATCTATTATTTATTAAAATTGATTTTGAAGTGGAAGGGAATCATTTGCAAGCAGTTGCATGTTATGGGAAAAGTGATTTGCATGTATAACTAAAGTGTGAGTGACATATGTAAACGTAGTCAAGGAATAGGCCATACGAACACCTAGATATTGGACAGTTTGATGAGTCACTCGCCAGGTAGAGAAAAGGTAGAATGGGGAGGGTCAGAAGGGTAATTATCCCACCACCCTTGTCCTGATTTTGATAAATATATTTAGTTGGTAGAGTACACTCCACGAAGCAACACGTCGTAAGGTAAGCTTTGGAAATTATTATAAAGCTACATTCATTGATATCTATCAGTCCAACCCCACAATGTATACAGGACAGCTGTGAGGAGTGTACAGGCATCACATATATATACGATACTGGATCATCAGCTGGAAATAGAAAAGTATATATATATATAGTGGATGTGGTGCCTTGTTGTAAGTAACAGATTCGTGAGTCACCATCCTGTCACAGAAAGCCTTAATTAAATAAAAAAAAATAAAAAAAAATAAAAAGAAAATTAGTAAAAAAAAAAAAAAGTTAATTACAAAAAACAATATTAAAAAAAATATATATATCATTAACAAAATATTAATAAACCAGAAGCTTTTATTCAAGACTGTATGGGAACAGAGAGACGCCTCCAAACAATAATGTCACATAATAATTGAGGGACTTGGAAGGTTTCTGATTTCCCCCAAATTATGCCAAGAAACAACCTGTGCCTCATTAGAAGAGTAAGGGATTTGTTTGGTGGTATAGTTTGGAGAAATCAGCAGCCTCCAAATTCGCCCCCATTTTATTGTCACCCATCATGATCCATAATTAGGCAGCATTTTTCTTTTTTCTGTATTTTTAGGATTTTTCACTGCCTCCTTTTTACACACGAAATAAAATAAATATAAAAATGAAGGTAACTGAACATCTGGCAGTGGTGGTGGTCAGCACTATACAAAAACGGGGAAAAATTGTACCTGACAATATAGGGTATTTGTTATATGATATATTACAAAAATATAAAAAAAATAACAGGAAACGAGAACATGGAACACAACCATACAGACCACAATAAAGCAGGGAGTTCTGTATACATAATTATACACAAACTTTCTACAAACACGCAAGCCATCATGTTCATACGAAAGTGTAGTTGAAGGCAAGCCAAAGGAGTTTACGCTAAAGTATTAATTTTATAGCCATCTTCCTCAAATAGCCGTACACACAGATGTATATATTTGCAGACTGTTGTACCTTTAGGAGTTTATTGTGAGTGTGCCCTAATATATAAGGCGTCTTCTATTTATGCCACTTGATCAACCCGGGTTGGCAACCTGGGTTGCTCCGAAAGACCCGGGTTGGATGGTGTAAATAGAACACGCCGACCACTAACCCGGGTTGATCTTCCTTTGTTTGTAAACATTAATAGACATTTCCCTTAAATGTTACTCATTAGGGTACTCATGCCACTTCAAAATCATATTTCCTTTATGTATTTTGAAGATAATGTCTCGTGTTATGCTAAAATGTCATATATATTTCTGAAGAGGACTTACCAGTGTTTATTTTTGGCGCGTCAGCTGTGAGCAACCTGTAAAAGTTGCCAGATACCGCCACGTAACCCTGCTATTGCACTGGGTTGGTCCAGGTTGCTCTGAGAGCAACCCGGGTTGGGGTGAACCGGGTTGACAGGTGTAAATAGAACATGCCAAATCGACGATTCGAGCAACCGGGTTGCCTGACCAGGGTTGATATTGCATAAATAGAAGACGCCTATAGTTGGTTTTCTTCGTCAACATCAGTGTTACAACTTATTGGAAATTATTCTCATTTTTAACGCATTTTGGGACAAATCAAGGGAAATTATAATTTTGGGGGAAATCCAGGGAATTTTAAATACTTATCGGGAATCATTTGAGAATTCGAGAAAGTATTTTTCATATTGTATATTGTATTATAGTGTTTAATTTCACATTTATTTAAATATTTTCTATGAAATATAATGCAATATAATAATATTATAAAATGGGGAATTCTGGGGAATTTCTCCTGAGGATTCAGGGAATTCAAGAGTCCTCAGGTTGGCAACACTGGTTATAAGGCGCCAACTCTGCCAGATAAACACATGCACTTAAATCTTCAAAACGAAACTAATACTAGTACGGTATGTTATTATGTATTATTATTATTATTATTATTAGTGTTTCCATTATGTGTTAATAGTGTGATTCATTCAGTTATTCCATCATATTATTAACTGAGGACAAGAAGGTGATTCCCCAGATATTTTGATTGGTCTTGTGGCAAATATGGTGCCTTGAACCATGCTCTCTCAGTATGACTGGGATTATGAATCTTTTCATCTTGATACTAACCAGTTGGCTGATCACCTAACATATATCCTTAATAGGACCATGAGTGTCTCCATCATTGGTGTCCGGAGTCTTGTACTCCCTCAGGGCTCAGTGCTCGGCCCGGTACTTTTTCTTATCTTTGTTAACTACCTTTACTCCAATATCTCTTGTGAGTAACTTACATGATGTGGTTTATCTGCATTAAAGGTCCATGTGGCAAACCTTTACAATTTGTGTATATTTCACCAAGGGGACAATGTAATATGTTCATGTGTAATGAATTTAAGAGGAGGTTGCACTTATTTTTGGTATAATAGCATATAGAAAATTTCAGCTCTCCAGAGCCTAAGTCCAGTGTTTTCCTGCCATTGTAAACATTGGACAGTCCCGGTAGTCTGCCTGTGTTAGGTCCCGGTAGTCTGCCCAGGTTAGGTCCCGGTAGTCTGTCTGTTAGGTCCCGGTAGTCTGCCCAGGTTAGGTCCCAGTAGTCTGCCTTGGTCCTGGTTTGGTTAGGTCAGGTCAGGTCAAATAAGGGTAAAAAAAGTTATCTCCTCTAAATATTATGGGCAACAATCAATAGAACAAGTAATAATATGCATGAGAATGTATAAAATGTGAGAACAATCCAGATGGAACTCTTATGCAGAATTACCAGGCTATCAAACTTATACTTATTTTCCATAAGAGATCTGACTTAATATTATATTATAAAATTTTCCATGATTTATCACCCATCAAACCCTTGGATTTATTCACTATGTCACCACAGCTTGGGACAAAAGGCCATAACTCCAAAATTTTTGTTCCTAGAGTAGAAACAGAAGCACGAAGACGATTCTTTTGACATAGAGTCCTTCAACACTGGAACTCCCTCCCCCATGATGTAGTAAATGCCCCAACTATCTCAAAATTTAAATCAAAACTAGCTCATGCCCTCCATGATAATCTGTTCCTGCCATAAATTGCCTTGTAGTATAATCAATATTTACCATTGCTATATTACCCAACTACTTCATGTTCGACACACTCAACCAGTCCGTTCTGTAAACCTTATGCCGTGTTAATCAAACGTCAATCTTGACTGGCGTGTCATTTTATCCAGCTGGGCTCAGTGGCGTCGCGAGGGAGGGGCTGAGGGGGACATATGTCCCTGGGAGCAGCATTTAGGGGGGCACCAATTACCAATTTGAAGTTGGGAAAAAAATAAATAAATTAGATGAACAATTCATTTTTAAAGACTAAAGATTTTTTTTAATTTGTTTCCAAGTGGCTTTAAATTGCTTCTATGAGTACTCATAGAACCCCCCAGCTGATTAGGCTCGCTTCGCTCGCCACCCACCCACCATCACGCCCCCTATTGGGGTGCTATAACAATCTTTGTCCCCGGGCGCCAACAACCCTCATGACGCCACTGACTGGGCTGCTTGGTCCTTGGATCGCTTGTGATCAGTGACCCTACCAGGTGAGTTAAGGTGTACAGTTGGTGTTATATGTTCGTTAGTTAGTTAGCAGATGTAAATATTAAAAACAAAAATAAAAAGGTAAGAGAAATATGAATTGGTGAAGATGTTTTGTTGGTATGTGTGATGATAATGCGTTAATCCGTTTATATGTATTTCTTTGTGAAGGAAATTTAAGTTAGATACAGTAGTTAGGTTATATTAAACAGATATATACACCAAATGTAAACCATTGAAATAATTATAACTTCTTGTTTGAGTTTAGGATGAGATATCTAATTTTCACTGTGTTATATAGTATGTTCTTATGGTCAAATTTCTTTGTGCAATTCCCAGTAGTCTGTTAAGGTTAGGTCCCAGTAGTCTGTTAAGGTTAGGTCCCAGTAGTCTGTTAAGGTTAGGTCCCAGTAGTCTGTTAAGGTTAGGTCCTGGTAGTCTGTTAAGGTTAGGTCCTGGTAGTCTGTTAAGGTTAGGTCCTGGTAGTCTGCCACAGTCTAGATTAGGTTAGGTTGGGTCAGGTCAGGTCTGCCTAATTCTAAAACAAACTAATATTAGACTATTTGTGCTCGCCAAAAATTAAAAAGCCCGATCCAACTTTTGCCAAAAGGTGGGATATTGCACAATAAATGGATGTTAAAATCAATATAAAATCAGTATTACTGGCTGAGTGTTCTGTTATTTTTAGTATGGATCAAGTTCTGACCCTCTAAGTAGTGACTATGAATTTGTTTTCATCTTTCTCGTGTTCCATTGGTATTAGCTGATAAACTAAGGCTTTTCAGGATAAGTCATCTTGTGATCAACCATGGCCGCTCCGAGTCCAGCAATAAGGAATGAAAATTTGTCAGACACGGATGAGATGGACGAGGATGATGAGTATGACTCAGATGCCACCATCATGTCTGCAGAAGATGTCATCTTTGCAAATGAAGGTTCTATAGTACTCTTTCTTTTTACAAAGATTTTTCAAAAATATAGTTACTATTCATATCTTCTTCATTAATTTCCTATTTTTGCATTTTTCAAAGGGTGTGGGGCTGCAAAGCCAGGGATGGGAAAATGTAATCAGACTAAGAAAGGGAGATAGATAAATGCTGAGTAGAATGGGACTCACACTCATTCACTCCTTTCAAGCCCACAAAAATGTTCAACTTGCTCACAAAAGATAATTCATTAAATAACCTTGGTACATGGTGCAATTCCATAGATTGCATAGAGTGTCAAGTTAAAAATATGGTTGCCAGCCCCATACCTACTTACATGTTTTAGACACCATGCACCTACATCATAGCAGACGAGCTTGGGTGGCAAAACAAAGTCTGTGAGATGGGGAATATGCGTGTAACTGGAGGAAGTGCAGTGACCAGTAGAGTTAATTCATAATGGTTTACTCTTGTGTGGCGGTCGCATGCACAAATAGGAAGAAACCAGGATGCACACTGTCTTTCTATCGATTCCCAAGTAATACGCATGAAAAACACGTGATGTCAGTGCTACATATGGCCGTATTTCAAGGTCAACCTCAGCTTCTGTTAGTGGGCCCGGAAAGGTCTAATACTTAATAATATAGAATAACTCTTGACTCTAAGTGACACTAGGCACGAATTACAATGATGATTCTTCACCAAATTGAGTTGGAGTTACGAAATATGATGGCAGTATCTTTTTATCCTACATAGCCTAACTGACGAGCACACCAGCCACTCCTTCCTCCCTCGATTTATGTAAAATTATTGCTTGTAAAGTTGATTTATTTTCCTCTATTCTTGTATTGGTATGTACTGAAGATGGGTGGTGTGCAATGAGTGTTTTCTGACACTGTTACTAAAGTTATCACCCATTTTATGACTATGGTACGCTATAGACAGACAGGTTTCTGCTTGTCCATTCTCCTATATAATGTTCAGAACATTTTATTTCAGTGTTGTTCATCAAAAAATAGTAAAAGCTGATGATTTACTTATGTATATATTCCACCAACAGTTAGCCATGATTATCATTTAAGAAGAGAAGTGAAGCGAAAACGACTTGAAACTATAGACCTGGATCATGACATATCCATATCTGAAAGTGAGTAGTTTGACTGGCACAGCAGTCTTTATTCAGTCTATATATAACCTACTTTCAGTTTTTTATAAGAAATAAAGCACCATAAGTTTTGGTTCTGGCCCTCTGGGTGATGCCATCAGTTATTGAATACAGTATAAAATAATTGAGCTAGACTAGTTGATAGAGTTATGTAACCACATGAAACCTATTGGAAATTATTGGGCATAGTATTTGGCATCATGTATAGCCACTGCCAGACTTTTTCAGTGGTGAAATTGAGCTAGTTCACCTGTTGGTGTTACCTCATGAAAACCAATATGAGTAGAAAGGGACCTTTATCAATAATGATTTATACATACATATATTATCTGTCTATATACAGGGTATTGTTGAATTTTATGATATGTCTACAGGGGACAAGACCAGTATCCAGCAGTCCAGTAACATGGGGGATAGGAGGACAATCCCCAGGGCTGTACAGAAAAGGAGGGCAGACAGACAGACTGACAGAAAGAAAAGGAACAAGATATTCAGACGGACAGAGAGACCCAATGACAGAACACCTGTCACAGGAGTGGAAGACAGTGAGAGTGAAGGTAGTGCAGGGACTTTAGACATATTAGACAGCCAGGATCACCACATATCTATAGCTGAAAGTGAAAGTGGTAAGTACTTTATCAAAGTAGTTTATGAACTTTACTTGAGCCTCACAGGCTCACACTTCACATCTGTTCAATATTTGAATTTTAACAAAGGCAAATTACTTTTCAAAAACAAAAATATCTCTACAATATTCTTTTTCCATTTTTATTTAGAATACCGTAATTGTTATGGTAAATGCCATTCATCTTTTTACTCTATATACTGTAAGCTATATTTTCTTTCAAACTTTTATTCAGAAAACCAAATTACCAATAGTGTATCATTATATATATACCAGATATAATATATTTTATATTGTTTAGAATTATTGTAGTTTTGTACTCTATGCTGACTTTAGATGAGTAATATCCTCATATCCTCATTCTCAAACTGCTGATGTGGATGTTACTTGCATTGCTAATGCAGATGTGGATGTGGATATTGCATACACTGCCAATGTAGATTTTTTTTTATGTGTATATCTGATACATCTCTGTATATACACACATATACACATATCCTATCTATAAAGATGTATACATATATTTTATCTATCTATCTATAGCTCTGATGCCTAGTTCTCTCTGAGATCTCCCTCCAAGAGGGTGGCCATGGCAGAAGAGTCTCTAGTTTTCCCAGTTGCAATACTCCCTCCTTACTTGAACAAGCCCTCGTCTACCCCTCACACATTCTTGCACTCTGTTCTGCCATCTGACTAGTGGTCTGCATCTCTCACCAGGTCCCACTGTACTGCCATAAACCTACTTTGCAAACTCCACACCTTGCTTTCCCTCCACATGTCCTAACCACCTCAATGTACAGTTTAGGCTTCACCCCCTGCACTCAATACCAAAAGCCTGCTCACTTATACCATGTCTCTTGTACACACACTCATTACTTTCTCCATCCCACCTGGTAAGGACACATGCTCCTCTTATGTAACTCATTTCCAATGCACCTATTCTAGACTGGTGAGCTTTATTCCATGTCCACATATACACCTTATGATAATTAGAGCTATGTCGGTAGGTGAGGAGACTATTAGCCAGGAGTCCAGCACCAGCAAGGATAGGAGGACAAGAGCCAGGACTGTACAGAAGCGGAGGACACACAGGCAGACTAACATTAACACTTCCAGAAGTAAGACAAGGAGTCACATTGACAGACCAACTGTCAGAGGGACGCCAGACAGTTCATGGAGTAATACACCATTCTCACCTACACTTTTTTCATTTGATGAAGATGTAGGATTAAGTGATTCATTTAGTGTGTCTGAAGATTCAAGTGAGTTAGACTTTTTCCTAGAATTTTTCACTCATGATCTTATTGACAGGACTGTAATGGAGACTAATAATTACCACAACTTTCTAATGACCACTCAAACTTTTCCACAATATAGTAGAGTACACAAATGGAGACCAACTGACAGAAAAGAAATGTATATGTTTTTATGTGTTGTGATGTCCATGGCCCATGTAAAAAAACACAATATGAAAGACTACTGGACTAAAAGTATACCAACTGCAACACCAGCTTTTTCAGACATGATGACTCAAGACAGATTTTTTTCTTTGTTAAGACATCTACGTTTTAGTGACAGTAGAGAACATGTACCTGGTAACAAATTACAGAAAGTTAAATGGGTTGTGGATTATCTAAGAAATAAGTTCACATCATATTTAAAACCATATCAGGACTTATGTATAGATGAATCTGTACTTGTTTGGAAAGGCAAGTTGCCTTTTCGACAGTATTTACCCCAGAAACGTAATAGATTTGGCTTAAAATTGTTTGTTTTGTGTGATGTAGAAACTGGGTGTATTTTGGACTTTATTGTATATACTGGCACAGGCACTGATATTGAAATTGATAAAGAACTTGGGTATTCTGGTTCTGTTCTAAAAAAATTATTGGCACCTCATTTAGATAAAGGACACAATATATATGTTGACAGTTGGTACACAAGTCCTAAATTATTCAAGTATTTACAAAGTAGAAAGACAGGAGCATGTGGCACAGTGAGGTCAGACATGAAGTTGATGCCTGTACTACCTAATGTGAAGTGTGGTGAACAGGTTTCCTACCACAAAGATGATATGTTGTGTGTAAAATGGTGTGATAAAAGTGTAGTCCATATGTTAACAACATTGCACAGCAATACATTGGTTGACACAGATAAGAAAGATTGTACTACTGGAGCTTCCATCAAAAAACCTGCCTGTGTGGTGGAATATACTCAGAAAATAAGACTTGTTGACAAGGCAGATATGCTTATCAGTAGTGTACAGTGTGTCAGGAAAACCCTAAAATGGTACAAAAAACTATTTTTTCATCTGCTTGACATGTGCATACTAAATTCATATTATATGTACCTTGTAAAAACTGGAAAGAAACCTTCATTGCTAGATTTCAGCTTATCAGTAAGTAGACAAATGATAGAAAGATTTGGTAGACCCACACATACAGTAAGGCCAGGAAGAACGTCAACTGCATTGACAAACCCAATTAGGTTATCAGCACGACACTTTCCTAGTGCAATTCCTTCAACACCAAGAAATCCTCGACCACGAAGGAACTGTCATGTGTGTAGTCACACAAACAGAAGGGAGAAGAGGCGTAAGAACACCCACTGGATGTGTGAGGATTGTGGTGTATCATTGTGTCTTCCACAATGTTTTAAAGAATATCACACTATAATACATATTTAGAAATATTGATATGTGTGAGTGTGTGTGTGTGTGAGTCGTTGATAAGAAGATTGAATATAGTACAATATTGCACTTTGCTTATCAACAAATAATAACAGCAACATATTGTATGATTGAAACTGTCATGTCAAAACATTCTTGGATTGCCTCAGTGTTAAATTGATTTGTTTTGGACAATATAGTCGCCTTTAATTCGGTTTCTGACAACAAATATAACCTCCCTTAATTAAATAAGTAAGGGGGTCTTTTGCCTCTGTGGGGTAAATTGAGGACTACGGATTCCTCCATCCTGTGTGCTATAAAACAGATTACTTCTTTTACTCGTCTGTTTCGTAGCATGTGTTTGGAGGAATCAGTGGATCTTTTATGACCCACAAAACAAAACCTCTTAAGGGGGTGCGGGAATATGGGGACAGGCTTGGGGGGGGTTAGGAGGGTACGGGAGTCGGGGACATGCTCCAAAGTACCAAAAGTATACTATCCCCTGAAGATAACAACATGACGGTGTTCAGTATTTAATACAACATACATATTGTATGTTATGTACAGTACACAAGTCGAGTGTTGTCTCTGATGAGTGTAAGTAACAACAGGTGCAGGACAAACACAAGATAATTATTATCAACCAGACAAAATCAAAATAATTAAAATGTATTAATGTACAGAGCAACTGCCTTTTAATCTTCCCAACTCATGATCTACAGTCATAGTAGTAGTAGTTTTGAAAAGGTAAGGCTTTGACATACTACTATTATATATCGTGTGACACGGATTGTTACACACTGTAGTTATTGTCTGTACAGCTACAAACTTAATGGTACATGGTCCCCTAATATAAGAGGACCCTTACTTAATACAGATGATTACCTCTACCATACATGAGAATTCCTGACATATAGTAGGAAACTCCAAATACATGAACCCCTAATACAGACAAGGGCCACTAAAGGCTCCTAATACAGATGAAGGCCCCTGACTTTCCATAACAAATGTGTCAATACTTCATACACAGCAAATTACTGAACATCCCTAACACTGAAATTTATGGTATGGCCCATGAAGAAATCCAAACACGAATGACTCGATGTATTAATACCAAATAGGTAATATACAGTATCTATATGTATATTTCCAAATATGATGTCAAAATTCAGCATCAACAACGAGCGTGTCCCAGGTCCTCCAACTCAGATGGATTTAACCAACCCCTGAATGTTAATACTCTTTATATATAAAGGAAATAGACAATGTACCACACAGCCTCAAATGTATTGATAGGTGTCCTCCCCTTCCCCTCCCAAACCCCGACTATTTAAAAAAATATATATTATTGTAACCGGCGTTATGACCCTCTGTTTTTGGCGCTTAATATCAATCAATCAATCAGTGTGTGTGTGAGAGAGTAAAAAAAATGAACATCTGGCGGTGGTGGTGGTCAGGATTCAGATAGTAGCTTCTTTTTTTTTTTTTTTTTTTTTTTTTATATGATCCGACACTGGACATAGGCTTACTATTAAAGTGTCAAAAGGTGAAAATAAAATTGTACCTGACAATATATGGTATTTGTTAGAAGATATATACAACAATATAAGAAAATAACGAAACGAGAACATGGAACACAACCATACAGACCACAATAAAGCAGGGAGTTCTGTATACATAATTATACACAAACTTTCTACAAACACGCAAGCCATCATGTTCATACGAAAGTGTAGTTGAAGGCAAGCCAAAGGAGTTTACACTAAAGTATTAATTTTATAGTCATCTTCCTCAAATAGCCGTACACACAGATGTATATATTTGCAGACTGTTGTACCTTTAGGAGTTTATTGTGAGTGTGCCCTAAAATATAGTTGGTTTTCTTCGTCAACACATTGCCATCAGTGTGTCCACTTTTTTGGAATCGATGTATATTAAAAATTGCAACTTTCAAAACTTCAAAAACGCTAATTTATGCAAATTTATACAATTTTTAACCATTTTACTATAAAATGTGGAATCTTCACTACTCCCCAAAGGGCGGGGTGAGCGATGCGAGCAGCGCCGCAGGCAAAAAAAAAAATTATATAAAAAAAAAAATTATAAAAAAAAAATATATAAAAAAATTATATAAAAAAAAAATTATATAAATTTTTTTTTATATAAAAAGAATTTTATATAAAAAAAAAATATATAAAAAATTTATATAAAAAAAAATTATTTAAAAAAAAATGTTATATAAAAAAAATGTTATATAAAAAAAATGTTATATAAAAAAAAAATTATATAAAAAATTTATATAAAAAAAAAATTATGTAATTTTTTTTTATATATATATATATAGCGAAGCGAGCAGCGCCGCAGGCAAAAGCACCCACGGCGTAGCCGTGGCTGGCGAAGCCAGTGCTTGTTCTAATTTTGGTATTTTTACAGTAAACCTGGGTTCAGTAAAATGTATTTATTAGTATGTTTTACCACTAATTAGGACCATTCTAAGACTATTTTCTTCAATGGTGTTTCACTCGGAAATGCCCCGTATTCGAGATATGCCCAGTTTTCATACCCCATACAAACTTGGGGAGTTGGGGGAGAGCCTGGGAATACGGGGTTTTGTGTGGGAGAAAACACGCTGTAGGGATTAACTTAAGGAATTTTCAGCTTTTATATTTTTTAGTCTGAGGAATTCTTATTAATTTATTAATAATATTATGAACTATTGACAACACTGTTTACCCTATGAATCAGCTGTTGTTATAAGGCGCCAACTCTGCCAGATAAACACACACTTAAATCTTCAAAACAAAACTAAAAGTATATGCAGGTAGTTATGTATTATTATTATTATTAGTGTGATTCATTCAGTTATTCCATCATATTATTAACTGAGGACAAGAAGGTGTACAGTTGGTGTTATATGTTCGTTAGTTAGTTAGTTAGTTAGTAAACATTAAAAAACAAAAACAAAAAGGTAAGAGAAATATGAAGATGTTTTTGTAAATTAATTGTATGTGTAATGATAATGCGTTAATCCATTTTTATATATTTAAGTTAGATACAGTAATTAGGTTAGGTTAATTAAACAGATATATACACCAAACGTAAACTATTGAAATAATTATCATCACTTCTTGTTTGAATTTAGGATGAGATATCTAATTTTCACTGTGTTATATTTTCTTGTGGTCAAATTTCTGTAGGTTTGATACAAGTCTTACCTTGTGCAATTCCCAATAGTCTGTTAAGGTTAGGTCCTGGTAGTCTGTTAAGGTTAGGTCCCAGTAGTCTGTTAAAGTTAGGTCCCAGTAGTCTGTTAAGGTTAGGTCCCAGTAGTCTGTTAAGGTTAGGTCCCAGTAGTCTGTTAAGGTTAGGTCCCAGTAGTCTGTTAAGGTTAGGTCCCAGTAGTCTGTTAAGGTTAGGTCCTGGTAGTCTGTTAAGGTTAGGTCCTGGTAGTCTGTTAAGGTTAGGTCCTGGTAGTCTGCCACAGTCTAGATTAGGTTAGGTTGGGTCAGGTCAGGTCTGCCTAATTCTAAAACAAACTAATATTAGACTATTTGTGCTCGCCAAAAATTAAAAAGCCCGATCCAACTTTTGCCAAAAGGTGGGATATTGCACAATAAATGGATGTTAAAATCAATATAAAATCAGTATTACTGGCTGAGTGTTCTGTTATTTTTAGTATGGATCAAGTTCTGACCCTCTAAGTAGTGACTATGAATTTGTTTTCATCTTTCTCGTGTTCCATTGGTATTAGCTGATAAACTAAGGCTTTTCAGGATAAGTCATCTTGTGATCAACCATGGCCGCTTCGAGTCCAGCAATAAGGAATGAAAATTTGTCAGACACGGATGAGATGGACGAGGATGATGAGTATGACTCAGATGCCACCATCATGTCTGCAGAAGATGTCATCTTTGCAAATGAAGGTTCTATAGTACTCTTTCTTTTTACAAAGATTTTTCAAGGGCATAATGATAGTTTGTCAGCAAATTGAGAGTTCAGTTTCATCTAAGTAACAGTATACTGAACTATGTCACAAGCCCCTTAGCTGTTTTCCATTTGGTGATAGTTTTGAAGCGGGTTTTTCAATCGTTTCCTGTGGCACCCAAGGGGATGCATAGGGCCTCGATGAACTCACGCCACCACCATCTATCTTGCGCTAATTCCTCCAAGTCACTCCAACATTCCACACCAGCCTCTCGTCTCATTGTGCGCACCCACGTTTCACTTGGCCTACCTCTTCCTCTTCTTCCTCTCATTTGCCAGCCTGGTGTTTCCCTCACAATCTCTCCCTCTTTACTGTAGACGTGCCCTAGCCATTTCCATCATGACAATCTAATATAATCATCTATTGGCTGTACCTCTGTTATTTCTCTAAGTCTTTCATTAGAAACCCTATGCTACCACTTTACTCCTAAAATCCTTCGTAGAACTTTGTTTTCAAATACAAGAAATTTCTTATCCGTTGTCACCGTACTATACCATGATTCATGTCCATAGACTAAAATAGGTCTGACCATGGTTTTATAAATTTTGATTTTGGTATGGATCGAAAAATTATTATTAATCCAAATTACTATTCCAAAGCGGGTTACATTACCTAAAGTCTTGGTCCTATATTTATCCAAATGCTAAATGCAGTAAGTCCCCATAACACTTATCATTGTAGATATATTCAAATAAGAGTGCAAAGTTATACCATTCACAGATATCTAAGCTTTCAATTCCTTCTGCAGAAAAAAGGAAAAAGAGTTGGTGTTTGTGTTTGCTGTATTATTAATTTGTGGTAGATGTGATGGACAACTGTTAACATACAGCATACTGTATCTCGGTGGGGGATTTGTGTACTCCTATTTTTATATATTGCAATGTATGTTTATTTTTTTCATTTCTTATTTAATGTGATGCTTGTGCCATGTAATGTACAGCATAGCTGGAGACGGGATTATCTGAAACACTTTGGATTTTCAACCATTGGCATCAGTAGCCTATTCAGTCCATCTAAGCCACTATTCTTTCTTTTTATTTTGTTACCATATCAGAGTTATGATAAAGAACTACTGTTGACTGTAATTGAGAGATAATTTGCCTTATGTAAGTACTGTAAGTGGTGTATAAAGACAAAGACTCCACTAAAATTACAAGTACAAATTAAATCAGAGATTGTAAGACTAGTATAGTATATGGCTCATGTTCTGCCCAAATTAACATTATAGCTTCAAATTAGAGCATTATGATACCTTGCTGTAGCAAAAGGTGTGTTACAGTGCACCAATTTATTTATCTCAGGGTTCCATCACACATTCACACAAAAAAATTCTTATCCTTGCTATATAAGTACAGTACTGTAATTAGAACACTTAATATTTTATCTGCGTTCAAATCTTTTGAAGTACGGTACAATGCAGTAAAACTTTAATAAATGGTGGACTGCATAATTATAATGTAATGGAAATGAACAGTGTATTACCTGTACTGTCTTATGAATTGTGGCTTCTCTTCTCTGAAATATTCAAAAGTATTTCTTATATATGGCAATTTTGTTGAATAATAGTTTACTTACTGTGTGATATTTCAGGTGAGAGTAGTGAGAATATTGTGGAGGAGAGTGATGACCAAGAAGCTGATCCAGATTATAACACAGTGAGTTTTATCTGACTTGTTGTTAAAAATTTTATCTTGGTGATTATGTTAGTGATGGTGGAGTGGAGAGAGCAGATAAACTAGAGTATTCCATATAAAAACAGGGGAAGACTACTTGAAGCATGTGCATGTATACGATCAGTATTGGTGTAAGGTTTTGAGTGGCATGGCTTGAGTGAAAAACCTACTGGTTAAATGCAGGACTCAGTCAAGTACTTTACTCACCAGACTACTAGAAGCTCTCAGTTCAGTTCAATATATTATTAAGAATTAATTTGCCTTTATTTTTTCAGCCACTTGATTTCAAGAGGTTTAATATTTACAAATACTTGTCAGAATGTTGTACAGTCAATAATAAAATATGAGCAAAGGTATTCCAGAACACATTTCATGCTACAGTATTTAAACCAAATAATTCCAGTTCACCTCAATATGGAGAAATGTAACTATATAATGTTTATTTCCCCAGGAGGATTACCAGAGTCCAGTACTAGAAAGAAGAGTTCACAATAGTCAAGAAGCACAGGAACAAATAGCAAGCTCAGATGTGATTGTGAGAGGAAGACGAAGATTACTGGAAGACCCACATAGTGGAGAGTTCAGTAGTGAGGAATTGCATCAGTATATACCCAGGCACAATGTGAACAGTAGAAGAGCTAGAATATTGGATACAACAACAGATAGTGAAGAGGTTAGTAGTTCATGTTACTGATATAGATTTTAAAGTTGTAGCTATGTTTAATTAAAGGCCCTCAGCAGTCCTCCATCATTGTTCACTTATTCTGCATGAGTGAATTACTGCAGATAACTGAATTATTGGATTATTACACAAGACAGGACAATCATTATGATCATAGTAGAGTCCATATACAATGAGAGTTTGCTGTACAGTTATTTGTGACTAACCTGATGAACTGTAGCATCACATTGTCCCCAACAGCAACACTACACAATCACATGCAGCCATCACAACAACAGACACCATACCCTCTAATAAATAACAATTAAACACCCTCATCCAGCATTTTTCTCATGTAAGCCACCTTCACCCTCACCCTGAAGACAGACAAGTTATCAGACGTAAGAGACATTTTCCCACTGACTCAGACTATGCACCATTTACAAACCGTCATATAAATCATATAATCCATAACCTCAAACATCACCTACCTGTGGCCCTGACAACATCAGTAACTTACACTTCAAACACCTTGGTCCACAAGGCATACAAGCACTCACTAACATAGCAAACAACAGCTACTCACACAACAATACCCAACTTCTGGAAACACGGAAATATCATTACTATCCCCAAAACTAACAAAGTTCCCACTGTCCCATCACCCTCCTTTGCACCCTCTCCAAAGTTACTGAGCACCTCATCATCAGCTTCTTGAAGCTGACAACAGATGTTTTATGAGCGGAAAACCCCAGTTGTCCAAGGAGTAAGGGCTGACCCAGGGAAACCAGAGGAATGTCTTTCACAAGTACTGTATTCAAGTTAATCTTATATGATTAATTTACAATTCCCTATTGACAAAACTTTTCTTGCAGTCACAGGCTTCGATGATGAGTTTGGAACATCAGAATCCTGATATGTCACCTGAGCCAACAGGAGAGCCACCTCCACCAAGACCTGAATCTCATGACATATCTCAACATTCTGTATCATCATTTTCATCACCCCAACCCCAATCAGCAGCTCAGCTTCCACCGCCTCATGTGGCAGCATTTGTGGAACTAGAATCCTCCATATCACAACAGCCCCAATCCATGACACATGAAGCACCACACTCCATACACCAACCTTCCACAAGTTCAGGAACCAGGGAGATCACAGTCACATCAAGAGAAGGAGGAGTGTCTCGAGATTCCATTCTAAGTGCTACAGTGGAGCCTTTAGATACTATACCAAAGAAATGCATACCAAGTAAGTAAACCTTTTGATTTGTGGGTCGTGTATCTGTTCTGATATGAGTCAGCTTAAAAAGTCTTGGAATCACCATGTTGACAATATTGTCAAGAAGCAGACTACTTTAGCACTGTATAAGTAGCATTTTGAATGTGTTTGTTCAGAAATTAATGATACACTTTAAAAAATATAGTTACTACAAGCACTGGGGACACCTCTTTCTACCATACCCCACCAATGTCGAGTCTTGCTAGTGGATAACATGGAACAAATCTAAATGATTAATTTTTTAGTCAAAGATAAAAAGATTGAAAGTAGTTGAAGTGACTTTGGTCACTGGGTAGCTAGTACCAGAGAGTGTACAGCAAGATAGAAGAGTCGCCATTACAGTAAGGAAAGAGTTAATGTTTAGAAAGCCGAAGTAAAAAAGTCAGCTCGGGATTATATTTCTGCTTTTACTTATAAGAGTAAAACATACTGTATATGTTAATTTCATGAAGCCAGTTGTTGAGGCCCAAGTTACACATGTTATGACTTCTCAAGTTTATGATTTTATGCTCACTGGTCACTACAATAGAATTACATTGATTTCTCTGTGTTTCAGGTACATCAACAATACCAAGCACACCAGAGTCTGAGGATGAAGGGCAGACATGCACCATCTGCTTTGAGCCCTGGGGTAACTCGGGAAGCCACCGCTTGGCCTCTCTCAAGTGTGGCCACCTCTTTGGACGTGGATGTATTGAAAAGTGGCTCAAGGGACCAAAGGGAAAGTGTCCTCAGTGCAATGCCAAAGCTAGGAAGAAAGACGTTAGAGTTCTGTTTGCTAAGTCTCTGAAGGTTCTTGACACATCAGAAAGAGACAGGGTTCTTCAGGAACTGGAGAAAGAGAGGGAGGCCAAGAGGAGGCTGGAAGTGGAGCATGCACAGACAAAACTAAAATACGAGTTAAAGGCCCAACTTGTGGTCAAACTGCAAGAGGAACTAAAAATGATGAGAAGTGCAACAGGAGCAGGTAATACCAGACTCCATGGACAAGGTTCATCCAGCAGTAGTGGCAGTGGCAGTGGAAATAACAGAAATTTCAAGTTGGTGATGCACTCTGTCGTGGACATCATGAAAGATGGTGGATGCAGGGTGATGGCGTACAATGAATGGCTGAACATGCTGGTTGTCTCCATGCCCAGTCAGGTGGCCATGTTTCCAGGCTTTGGTGTAAAAAAACTGAATGTGTTAGATATGAAACCAGATAGATATGTTCCACTTCATCAAAAACAGATTAGGGATATGGCGTTTAACCCAGTGAAAAATGATTTACTTCTCTCTGTTGCCATGGATAAGGTAGCAAAGATTACCAACATCTGTAGTAACGCACCAGTAGCTTCCTATCAGACAGATGCCCCCTTGTGGAGTTGCTGTTGGAATACTGAGGAGGCCAACCAGTTTTTTGTGGGTACTGCAGGAGGGTCAGTGATACAATACGACACACGTAATGCATCCAACCCCATACGTACTATAAAAGTGGCTGGTTCAGGGCCAGTGGTATCATTGTGCTATATGCCATTTTCAAATAATGCAAATTTTTGTTCTGGTGGACTTCTTGTAGCACGGTTACAATCTTGCTCTTTTGTGGAAGTGAAAGAGGAAAGAGTTCAGGACCACGCACTACCACTGGAGGGCCCGTTCACTTGTTTGTCAGTAGAGGCCTCCACACGACACATTCTCGTATCATGTCGCCCCAGCCAAAAGTTCCCCCATGCCAGACATCTAGTTTGTGAACTCCAGAGTGTCAACATCAGCCCAGATCCTGCAATAATAAACAGTGTGGTGACAGCAAACACTGTGCACACATTCCAGGGTGGCACCACACAAAAAGTTCTCTCTCGGTCCTGTGCGACGGTCAACCCATCACTTGCTGGCAGTATGTTGGCCTGTGCTAGTAATGAATCCACCCAAAGCACTTGTGTATGGGATGTGGCCACAACCTCCTGTCTCCAGCAACTTAGGTGTCCAGAAACAGTCATTGACATAATACCTGTAATGAGTAACCAAAATTCATACTTGGCATTACTGACTGACAAGTCTGTGAAATTTTATAAGTGGCTTAATATATTATAACTGTGAATAGTCTTAATGCACTTGCAATGGAGACATAGTACCCGTACCTGTAAGTAACCAAAATCCATATTAGGAATTTCTGACCAAGTCAGTAAGATCTTTAATATTGCTTAATATTTTGTAACTTGATACAGTATTAAAGCACTTAGATACATACTTATACTAAGCCTTCATCTCCATGCTGGAGGTAGCCCCGTCACGTCACACACCCTCCAAAACACAAATGCCCAAACATAGAAATACCTCCCCCCCCCCCCCAAACACACACACTCATATCTCAACTCCCCAATCCCTGTTGGAGGAGGGAACAACCCCCACACCACAACCATGCAATGTTTGCATCCATAGGTCCATGGGCCACACTCAATGCAGGCCCCTCCCCCAAGGACCGTGAAGCCGCATCCACTCTTCAAGCATTCACCACCCTTCTCCATTTGTTTCTGTCACACGCAATCACTCTGCCTTGCTCCACAGATATACCTCTTCCACTCAGAGCTCCTTTCACAGTGTCCATTCCTTTCCTCCTTACACCTCCCACTTCTGAACCCCTTATCCTCATTACCATTCTATTCTCCTCTATTCTCTCCACATGTCCAAACCATTTTAACACACTCTGCTCTGCATGGCCTACTAACTCTCTCATGATACCTATCCTTCTCACTTCCTCATTCCTGATTCGGTCCATTCGAGTCACACCACACATGCTCCACAGACATCTCATCCCTACTACATTCAACCTTCTCTTCTCACTTTCTCCCATAGTCATATTCCATATTTCCTCTCCATACAGTGCAGTAGGCACTGCTATCCTTTCGTACAACTTCCTCTTTACATTCATTTTAAGTGACTTACAGCCAATTATCAGATTCATTTCTCCTAGCACCTTTCTTACCTAATTTATTCTAGATGTTATCTCTGTCTCTATCTTGCTACAGAACTTACAACAGAACAAATAGCTCATTACATTATGGGAATCTCTGTTATAAATTTTGGTAATTTTATGGGTTATGACTTATTGGGACATGAAACACAGGTAATCTTCAACTGTATTATACAGGGTGTAATGAGTTTCTATGGATATTTTCAGAAAAAATAGATATGTGATTCTAAGTAGAAAATCTTTGATACACATATGCATTGTAAGATGTCGGTAGATTATGTTTATATAATTTATAGCATGATTTCCAGTTTCATGTACTGTACTGTATTATTATGCTCCATAATGTGGATAAAAAAATCATAATGCAAAACTTTTACAGTAGTATCCTTGACTGGTACCTCCTCTCCTCCCTCTCCCAGAGCACCTGCCACCACCGTTGTCCCCCATCAAATTAAAATCCACTTCATGCCCAAACTAATTCTTAAAATACATACTGTATGTGTATAGTAGATTTTCTACTCAGAATCACAAATTCTTTCATTTCTGAAAGTATCTGCAGAAATTCATGTTATTCGGCTTAGGGAAGTGGCCTCTCCATCACTCACCATACATGTGATGGTGCAATCACCCTTACATCCCCTAAAATACAGGGGGGGATGAGGGTTGGGGACCCCACTCTCTAACAGTGACCCCTCCCTCCCAAAGACTCAAATAGCCTCTGAGCATGACCCCTTGCCTGTTGAGGGTCCTGCACTGGCGCTAGAGCCTCCCTATCCCTTGAAAAAAGGAAATGGGGTGTTGATGATGATGATCTGCAGAAATTCATGTAACACATCTTGTATAACATCATTCTGGCTGAATAATAACGAGTTTTATGAGTTTTATCACCTTACATTAAGGTACTGCAAACTGTTTCTGATGCTTAATTTAAGAATGTTGATTGACATTTAATGTAATAATATCTAACTTAAAATAATAGAGCACACCATATACTGTACTTTTATATATAACCATTTTATATTATAATAATAAAAGTCAGAATATTAATGACTGATTGATACCTAACTATGGAAGTGTGAAATAATGATACATGAATAGTAAAAGAGTTTGTATTGTGTTCTAAACCACCCATCAAAAAGTGGTGTTGGGGACAAAAAAATGGTTCCTCAGTGCCGTTTAGTGGACTCCTGGTTATTTCATAATCATCACGTGCAGTCCTTTACAGTCTACTGAAGGAATGGGTCCATCCATTAAGAGAGGATACAGTCAGACAACCCAATAGTAGTGGCTTAGGGCATGTGGAAGAAAAATGTGGGATGCAGATACAGTTGAGTGTCTTGTGCTAGGATGTGTTAGTCACAAACAATTTCTGCAACTGTAACCTGTAGTCAAGATGCTTATACAGATATTGATCTAATTTAATACTGTATACTATTTGAGTACATGTAGTGTGTCTATGTATCCCACAAATCTCTGGACCTGAACATTTCAATGCAATGTTTTTTAGGTACAGTATGCACATTTACTGGGTTTCAAGTAATGCCATATGGAATCTCGTTTCACTTGAGGGTCGGTTTATGATCCGAGAGCCCTCCACAGGAGCAAGCATGCTAAAAACTCGACATATCAAATGGCCATCATACAAAGACGTTCTGCATGGCAAGTTGGTTGATTGCCATGCTGGAGGCTAAAGGGTTGGCAGGTTGAGGGTAGGGGGTTGGCATATTATAATAGTTGAATTGTGTGAATGCTGAAACTATAAATTTTAAGGTAATAAAACTTTGTTGCTACAAACATTGTTTCCAATTGATGGGATGGAAACCCTGTCAGTTTTGGGCTCAAAAACCTTTCTCTGGAGCAAGTGCACTAAAATACCCATGGACACTACACACCCATGTTCATTGACTGGTTTTCACCTTCAAGAACATGAACATCCCAGTCTATGCTGTACAACAAATGTGGTTCAGTAACAATATTAAAGTGGGACAGCTAATAAAGTACTCTGTGGACTGTGAGACAACGAAAGATGAAGGAAAGCAAGTTAAGTTTGTGATAGAGTGAGGAAGTAGGAAATTGGTATTGGAAGAGATATGCAGTAGATCACAGGGAGTACTGTATGATATTAGACAAAGAGGTAGCGAGGACTAAAGAAACAGTATTAAAAGAGATGTACAGGATGAGAAGTTTAAAGATACAAAGAGGAATAGGAATTGTATTCGCCAGAGATCGAGCTGGGAAGGATGTGGAGGAAGTAGGCCTAATTTGGGGAGCTGATTAATGTAGAAAACGAGAAATAGAAGGTGGAAAGGAAGACAACTTTATAGTAGAGAGAGGTGAAGAATGGAGAGGAGAATGAACCAGACAACAAACAAACTATTGAAGACACTGAAATGTTCACGAAAGATGGAAATGGAGCTTTTCATCAGCTGAGCATATTAAAAACAAATTAGAGGGAGATATCTAGAATGCCCGAGGATTGAAGAAGAGTACTGATGTCAATCTATAAGCATAATCAAGGAGTGATGTGCACTGTTGCATAAAGCTGATCAGCTACCCCATGAAGTTATAAAAGTGCTGTACCTGTAGTGATCAATGGTGATAATGTGAACAGCAATATGGCTTAATGCTAGTAAATAAGACCACAAATGAGCACTTATGATTTTATTTAGCCATTATTCGATAAAATAAAGTAATTATAATGTCTTGTGTGAAATAATCTAACATTATATATACAACCCCTCTCCTTGGCAGTGGCTTTATATTATGTCCGGTACTTGTGTAAAGTAAGCTGATAAACATAATCATAATATTCTATGTGAAATAAAACTAACATTATATAAACAACCCCTGTGAGTCCTTTGGCAATGGCTTTATATTTCCGGTCCCTCCTGTATGGCAAGCTGATGAACGGCTGACTGACGAAAATGGCTTCTCTAGGACGATGTGTGCGCCTTATTACCCGTGTGAGGCCTTCCCTAGCCCTTGCAGCCATCCCCAGAACCACTACTATAGGCTGCCTGCACACACTCAACACGAGGGAATGTACAGTTAGCAACAAAAGCCTCCTGCCAACTCTAAATAAGGTAAATATTAATTGCCTCGGGGTTGTGCCGGCATTCCGTCATGTTTACAGTAACGTTAGCAGACGAACCACCACATTCATTTATATTACAGTTTTGATATTTCTGGAGCAACTGGTTCCTCCAAACTATTCCAAGCAACAGACCATCATTATTTCAATTAATCTGGTCCGGTTTTCTAGTCTACTTTGGTGGAATCAAGGCGCTTTAATGTACCAATAGTGAATTACCCACACAAGGGTCATATTCAAGAACGTTTGTGGTGCATACGATGGTGGTGTGGGGGTACAGATACGATGGTTCCATAAACAAACAATGTCAACAGAGCCGTGTTTTACAGTACCACACCATCGTATACACCACGGATGTTCTTAAATACGGTCCTAATTTTGATCCTTTTAACATTTTCCATTTCCTTGTACTGTATGTTGTATTGTTATGTAATTTAACAATATCCTTGTATGTTGTTATATGTGTAACTTAGTTAGTAGTTTAGGAAATTTAGGATCACCTATTACTGTGCTGGATAATTTGAAGTGGGATTATTTTTAGTTCAATTAATTCCATCCCTGGAATTGGTTGACGCTACTGGTGTCTGTGTTGAAATTTAATAGTTTTTGTTTTCCTGTGTATTAAAGTACATGTACCATTTGTTTCAATATATTTGAATTAGGAATATGGATTTTATGCTAGTTACTTTTCACCCACCCTGTACTGTATATAAGGTCAAACTGCACAGGAACAAATTAGACCCAAACAAACTATGGTATTCAAAGGAATTGACAATATATAGTACTTTACTGTAATTACCTCTACCAAAACGGTTTCATTTATTGTTGGGTTTGTTTATCTGATTATTATAATGAAAATTAGTAAGTATATACAGTAGTTTACATAATGCACAATACCGTTATGAAAGTTTCAGTTATCAGTCACATCTTGTTACACCACAATATGGAGCTTCATGTATTCGACCTCTGATTTTTTAATGTCCAAAATGTCAACAAATTGCAGGTTACGTTACATGAAATATCCCCCGAACTTTACCCTAAAACTATCACTTAATACTGCAGTGACATCACGTCATATCAGACGTTGAAAACTAACCCTATCTGTCAACAAATGTGTGCACTGTGGGTAGCCATAAATCTGCAGGTGCCATGTTGTAGTTACATTTTTGTATTTTTTAAACTCAAACCATTATCCCTATGTATTATAACCACAATAAAATTAAATTACAGTATATTATTTTTAGGTTAATTTTATTAATCATACCCATTATTCTGTTGTTGTTGAAGTTCCTCAAGCTGTCTGGCCGAGCAGCCCCGCCATTATTCTGTTTATTACTCCTCATTCATTATTTTCATATTTTACGATCTGAACACTGGCTAGTTTATGTGCAGGGGCAGCAAGATGAAGGAAGCCAGCTCCTGTAGTCAGGTTTTACAGTAATGGCATTTGTACATGTGAATTGTAAATAGAGGTGTACATATACTATCATCATGGTTTGGGAAACTTGCCTAAACTCCACTTTAGTTCCCAGACCTTTCTTTATGTTTAAATTATTTTTAAGCATCACTCCAGCCCCAGCAGTCAAATATACACATGGAAATAATTACATAACCTTTCGCAGAGCTGTTTTTTACCACAATCCAGTAAAACTGTCTCTATAAGGGAAAGTTCTTATTCCTCTCTTACTGCTATCATCCAAGATGGGGCATCATAATTGATTGTGACAAGTATTGTATTCACACACATGTCTGGAAGTTTGTACAGTATTACAGAGGAGTTATTGCTGCCTCAAATTCTGATTGCTCATATTTCCATTATCTTTTAAAATTAACAGACACGACATGAGTGCCCAAGGTGTTACAGCAGATCCCTCTCAGAGGCGGACCTACAAGAGAGAGTTCTGAACATCTGCCGAGTGTATAGCCCAAATGGACTTGTTAAGGTAGTGTTTTGCCCCTTTAGTCAATAATGGGCAAGGCATTATCATGATTAATCCCAAAATTTAATTACCGATAATTTTGTAGGAAAAACTGTATGTGGTCCACTGTTACTCTCATTCTCTCTTTTTAACTGAAAGTAGTTTATGAATGAAAGCTTCAAGAAACTATGACTGTAATTGGTAACTCTTACCAGCCAACATTATTTATCAACCAGTCACAATTTTAGATACATAAAGCTTTCCTTCATCAAGTACTGTACTGTAATGCCAGGTAGGTGTGAGAGATCTTTATCTTGGGAGGACTGCTTGGGGTATTTAGGTGTGAAGCCATACTTTCTGCCTATCAAGGATATATAATACAGTAATAGCTAAAGCAGCTGTTCTTTACATTAAATGATAATTGATGTTTTGTAAGACAGTAATCTTACAGGATTTCATCAATTACCGTATGTGAACAAAATGTGACAGCTTGCTCAAACTTCACTTCATCTTTGGTATGCAGAAATTATGACCCATGATTGATTTATACTAGAGTTTGGAGTAATTTTACTAAAGTAGATGCGTCTTACCCTTTCAGACATGCAGTGTACGTAACTACAGTGCCAAGGAACCTCTGACACTCGACATGATCCAGCAGAGAGTCTTACTTGTTCTGAAACTCTACGATAAGATCAGTCCAGAAAAGGTATATTTGTTTTTTTTAATTATTGCTTCATGTTCCTCCAGTATATCAAAGTTTCCTTGGCTGTTGAACATACTGTAATAGTAGAGTAGGATGGATATAACATAATTTAAAAATCAGTATAGTTCACTACTCCTTACATTTTGAAAATATACTGTTTAATTAATGTTTGAGTGATATATACTGTACATAATTGAAAAGGCTACAGGAAGAGTGTAGAGGACAGAAAGTTAACTATTATTTTTGTTGTTGAACAGCTGACCATGGATTCTCATTTTATGCAAGATCTTGGCCTCGACTCCCTGGATCACGTTGAAGTGATTATGGCCATGGAGGATGAGTTTGGTAAGTCTAAAGACAGTCACAAGTAACATTATTGTAATCAACTCATATGCATAGTCTATATAATCTCTGCTTTAAGAGACACTGCAATCCTTGCTTTGAGAGGATATGCTGCAGTCACTATCCAGTTAGTGTGTTCATTAATATATTTTTTAGTGGGCTGTTCAGTTTTCTTTCTTAATGCTATAGTCTTTATTCTCCAATCTCCATGCATTTCACAGTGCCTCTTAAAATCCAAAAATGTAACCATCTTGTTTCAATGCTGATTCATCAGAATTACTTTGCTTTTCCCAAAAATCATATATTAGTGGCATAGGCTATCAGAACATTATGCAAACTTGCTGGAGAACACTATAAACTTAACTCTCAGATCAAACCACATATTCTATAATGCCCAATTTTATAGAAGTTTGAGTCCATGATACGAGCCCATGACCATGGTCCATTTCTCAAAAACATTCCAGTTTGATCTGTCCATTCCTCTGGGTCTTGACACTTCAACAGATTCACCCTGTTGTCTGTATTTTCAGTTTTTCTTGGCTTTTCCCTGCCCTTATTTACACATGGCATAGTGAGACATTACGAAGATACATACGGAAATACCCATGCCTAAAAGAAATAAAACCTGACCCATGTACATAATTATTGCACTGGAGTGGTGAATTTGGTTAAATGCCTATGCATGATGTATACTACCATTGCAGGTTTTGAAATTCCTGATGGTGATGCTGAGAAACTTTTGCGGCCAGCTGATATCATCCGATATGTAGCTGACAAGGAGGACATATACGACTGAGGTTACTTTGGAATTTCTCTGAAAGTGCAGGATAACAACATCCTCGCTGGTACTGGGACCTAGAACAGCAGCAGTAGCTTCAGGGAAAGTGATTATGGCTGTCCAGGATCTCAGTCATTCAGGGTGTTCGTCTCAAGAGTTTCATAGTGTGGTGGAATGTGTATCGAGTTGTAAATACCTCTTGGTTATCAAAGGAGAATTATTATAATTATTGTTATTATTATACAATACTGTACTTGGTTGTTGAAAGAATTAAAATAGTTAAAAGAAAAAAATAATTATTTATTTAGGTTTTTACAATTCAACCTTTTCAAGAACACATTGAGGATATTTGATTACATATTCCTTCACACAGAACTCATTTTTTATGAGTTTAATGTATTTAATAGATTACGTGTACAGATGCCTAATAAAAGATAAATGTTATTTTCAGATTTTTATGCCTGGTCTTATTGTTAGTTATAATACCCTCTAGTTTACTAAAGCAAGAGCTGTAATCCATGCCACAGACCTTAAATCTTATGTCATGGGCTATGGTGCAACACATTGTACAGCATCTATCTATTTTCAAAATAGGCTGTTGCTTCTCATAACCAAGAAGTTGTGTATAAATATTATCTTTATATAGATGGCAATGATTATCATACTTGTTGCTAGTTCATTATTCAGAATAATTACTATGCCACAAATTGAGGCAATTATATCCCAATAATGGAAGCAAGCCATCATCTGTGAATTTGACCATTTTATTGCAAAATTGGTTTAATTTGTAGTACGGTACTGAAAAAACTTTAATACAGTATGCAGCCTGTATTACATAGTCACAACAAAGCTCTGTGGTAACATAGGGAGACAGACCCACTTTGAAAACCATTAAATTCTGTATATTCTTGTAAATGAATTACAATTTTTTAAAGGGGTTTGACTATACTGCAGAAGGGTTCAGAATTAAGCTTAGGACCTGCAAATTCAGTAAAGAAGAGACCGCAAAGCAACTGGCCGCTCGTCAAAATAAACTGTTGGAAAGTTCTTAATTCACCAGCTTTCAGTGGGAGGGAAAATTTAATTTTATGCCACCGGTGCTACGCGGCATACGCCATACATTAGAAGCTCTTACTTGGGTTATAATATTATGCTATCCTTCTCCACCCAGTTTACGTACAACGATAAGTCTCGACCTCGGGCCACCCAGCCTGAAGGGATGCCATGATTGCCATCGGTGGCAAGAACAAATCAATCATTCATTAGTCTCACGGTCTCACCGTCTGCTTATATTATGTAAAGGGCACGGTATATATACTTTGTTAAAGGGTATAATATTCATACTTTTTCAAAAACGACTTTGCTTTGAATACATTTACTAATCTTATGATAATATTATTGAGCAATTTTCTTGTAAGCTTTTATTTCCTTCCGTGACTGGGCCTGCTGGAGTCGTCTGCTGTACTAACAAGCAGAGGATGTAGGTTCCCCACATTTATTTATCTAATCACCAACTTGATGGACAATACTAAATTATTAACTACAAATACTGGCCAAGGGACCAATCAATTAATATATAATTCAAATTTTCAATTTTACGATGCCTAATATAAGAAATAACTAATCTTGGATTTTTGAGAAGATAAAAGTATTTGTTGACATAACTTCCATTTTCTCTTACCGCTGGCTGCAGTTTCTTTGCCCGCACCTCTTTAAATTTCCATAATTGTCTATTTCATGACTCATTTATATCCCATAAACTGCAACAAGGCTCCATGTGAACGAAAGCATGTTTGTCAAGAAAACAGCTGATCAGAGAGTAAATATAAACATTTCATTTGTCAGCTGATTCTTCAACCTTTTGTTTATGTTGTCAATGAAGCTCTTTTACTTCCCTAATGTTTCTTTTACTTATATCAGCATAGAGGTGTATGGAATATAGATATATGCAGAAATATAATAGTATAAGACTCAAATAACAATTGAGGATTAATTACATATGGAGAGAAAGGGCCATGCATTTTTATATCTAGTTCATAGCAAAAATATTTTTATATATTCATTTGATTCCTCCATTCGTACTCAACTGGGACAAGAAAATCATACACTTCCGTTGATAATTGGAGGAACAAGTGCTATTAAGTTATATTAGATGCTCATTTACTATCAACTGAGTTAATGGAATGTTTCATATTATAAAATATATATGAAATGCACCATTAAATCCATTGAACAGCTAAAATTGATAATACCATCGGAGCAATATTTTCATATTTATGTCTTTGTATGCCCAATAAATAATGCATTTACTGTATATATTATGCAATAAACTATTAGGAAAGTAAATAGGTGTATAATAATGTATATATGACTGAGCTGAATCATATTACATTACTATTTAAAACCCCAAGCTAGTGTGTGTATCGTTAGCTAAGCGCCCGCCATTACAAGAGATGTGACAAAGGGGTCGGGGGTTATACTAAACTTATATCGAGCCATGGTCGTCCTCTAACCTACATAGAGCTTAGGGAAGCCAACGTAACTGCCTAGGTAAGATAAAAGGTGTTGATATTAAAGTATGAATATATTTAGACGAGATAAAAGTATATAATTATAGACGAACGTGAGTAGTGTTCTGCTGGCCTGACATCCTTACACTCTGGTGCCAAGGTGGGGATGTTTTTATGTCATTTTGGGCGTCGAGTGTGTTGTGGGTAGGTTCTTGGCTATGTACTCACCATTACATTCCATATTTTGACCACTGGGGGGAGAAACAGCCAGAAGTGTTTTATTATTGATTGTTTGTGAAGGTTTAGTGGTATCTGGCAACTGTGTGGTCAGTTCTGTGGCATTTAAATACATTTTTACAAAGACAACTCCACCTGGGATATTGGGTATTGAGGGAATAATAACCAGATAAGCATTAAATTCTGTAATAAAGTTATTTATTTTATATTTTAGTTGTTAATACAGATAAAAGTCTGATGCTTGTTGGTGTTGCTAAAAAAGGATTCAACTTTATTTAGTTTATTTATTTTCTTATTTATTCTGTACATTAATACTAAGTGTATTGTTTATATAAACTCAAGAGATAATATTCTCCTGACAACATATCACATGAATAATTTATAATAAGGTAGTATACTGAGGACTTTTCTTTATGTGAATAAAATATATTGTTTTATTATTAACAGTTGTACATAACTTGGGTAAGCTATATTGGTTTCTGATACATGTATATTCAATGTGTTATTGGTGATTACATATGCCCAGTGTAACCAGGATACCAAAAAGTCATTGTTCCTTTGTTTCATTGGGGCTGAAAATTAAGTATTCCTTTGAACCATAACCATAAGTCCCTCATTGGTGTGTTGCCTTACAGTACTGATGCTACTGTACCTATGTGGAAGTATTGTGCTATAAAGTATAGTTACTGGCTTTTAGTAACATCCATATATTTACAAATTAGATATTATAGCTGGTATTAGGATATTGAGATTGTTGGATATTACCAGCTTGGATTACCAGGTTTGAAAATTTCTTCTGTAACTGCCCCATTATGTAATTTTATGATATAAGCTACTAGAATTTTAAAGAGCTTATTTAGGCCTATCATTAATGTGCTGAATGAGTTATGTATCCCCTACATTACAGGGGGGGGGGGGAGTGAGGGTTGGAGACTCCATACACATTATAGCCACAGGATCCGTCTCGGTCCCAAATCTGGTCCGTCCAAAAAGATTCACCCACACACTATTCCAGCCGTTGCATCAGGCTAACTTCAGTCATACTCACATTTGGAAGAAGGTAAACATGTCATCACTCGAGGAACTGACAGTTTTTCCTTTTAACTACTGTATACTGTCACTTCGGTGAACAGTTATCTCATCAGGAATTGTTGTGAGACTTAAGCTATTTGTATGACCCTTCCATACACATTCCAGCCATCAGATGCCTGAATTAAGCTGAACGTCATAAATCTGGCGTGGGCAGATTCTGAGCCAGGACAGATGGCTGCCGAACTCCACCCACTTTTGGACGGACGACCACTCTATACACATTCAGTTTTACTTAAGATTCCAGTTGCCGTAATGTGTATGTGGGCCTCAACAGTTAGGCTACCCTACTAAAGGTTCATATAGCCTTGTAGGTGGATTCCTTGTTTGTCAGGGGTCCTGCACTGGTGTTGGGACCTTACCCCTTATGAAAAGGGAAATGGGGTGTTGTGAGTCACATCAGTGAATATTTTGGCAAATTCCTTTCAAAGTTATGCATCCTCAAGAATGCCTCAGTCCAAATTGTCAATATTGTTATACTCAGGTAGGTTACTATTGGTAACATACCGGTAATAATAATTCAAAATTGATATACAGTACAAGTGATATAACTAGAGTCTAAGAAATTCAGTAATTACAGGATTTGGTTGTCTAAGTAAGAAATCTTTAGACTTTAGGGAAACTAGAAACTTACTGTTGAAATTTTCTTGTGACACCAAAAAATGATAACTACTGTATCCTTAAGCTCCAAGTTAGTCTGGCTGAATGAACAGATTTAAACTGCCCAACACAGTCCAGTTGGGGTGTGAATGGAGGTGGTTTGGACTATAGCCTTGGCCTGAAAACTGAATTGAAGGACTGATATGTCTGCTTAAAAAAAATTATTTGCCAGAGTATACCTACAAACACCAACTGATAAAAAGAATCTCGATTAACACTGTCTTAGCAGTGTCATCTTTACCTTTTATCATGCCTTTTTATTTTCTGAGAAATCACTGGATGTCGGAGGGCTGAGGGGGCAATATGTTTGGTTAGTGTATACTGAATTCTCAAAATACTGAAACAAATCAGACCACATGCAGATCAAAGGTATAGAAGGAAAAAGAAGGGATATGAAGAAAAGGAAGAACAGACAAAGGGAACAAAGAAAAGTGTGAGGAAAGTGAGACTGATGAGAAAATGGGGAGGCATAAAGCCCAGTCCACATGAACGAACAGTGCTCGGTGGGTTCTGCTCACTGAGGTTATTTTTCTTGTTTTGTAGCAGTGTTACCAGATGGAGCAGCTCCTGGCAGGCTCAACACTATCATGTCCGCCACCCACCAACCAAAAATGTGTATTGGACCTGGTCTAGGTACACTAAAAAAAAGTATTGGCATTAACTCAAACGAAAGAGGGCAGCAAGAAACGTAAAACTCTGATACATCTCGAGGAAACTTGGAATGTGTTAGTAAGCCTGTAGATCAGGGCACCAATTCAGTAATTATATATGTTGAGCTTTTGAAATAGGGCCGTAACATGGCTATGCATACAGCATGTGGTCACATATCCTACTGAATGACTACAGTACTTAATTAAGGGTTTGGGTATCTACTCCGACCCAAGCTAATCCCTTTCCTCCTTTTTTGTTTATTCTTGTTGCCTCTCCTTTTCCCTTGTGGTACAGTGTCTCTGGCCTAGCATCATATTTCTTCCCCTTTACTGACCTACTCACTAAACTGCACAGCCATCCATAATATCAGTCGCCCACACAACTATTTACACCATTATTCAGCTCCCACTCACTCCTACACACAACTACACCTTCAAGTATCCCTCCGTTCCTTTTCTTTCCTTCGTACTTGCTGTCCCACCTCTCTATCACCCCTTCCCACTGGTGAGGGCTGGTTCTATCCAGAAATGAGGAATTTGGCATCCTCTACCACACCCTGGCCTGGGCCCAGTGGGACTGACTTTATTCTCTGTAAATATTAGTTATCCCCCACAGGGCTAGAATAAAGATTGTCGTAGGATCTGGTCACTTTCTAGTGGATTTGACGAGATCTGCCATACAGCTGCCAGACATGTAATTGTTTGTAAATGACACTCAGACATATAAAGCAAAATATAAATATCAACAAGTGATGCATCCAAGGGAGAAGTAATTATTATATTCACATACACCATCACTGTTAAATGTAGAAATATTTACAAATCTACCATGGAAAATGAAAGATGGATGCTAGATCCAAGACTAGCCTGTGATATCCCCTCTGGTATTTGTGGCTTATTTTACTTTACACAGACAAAAAGTGCAAAGCATTTAAACATTACACCTTATGTGAATATTTGTTGAAAATTTAGAAATTAGTTACTGGTAATGGGGTTTCTAAATGTAATGAGAACCTAAAACTTGCAAAATAGGAGGCTTAATTATACTCTACCTGTACATTACTTTTATATGTTTACTTTCATAATATGATAGGAGAGTGATTGAAAAATTGAGATTCAGGAACATGTTGAATGGAGTGATTGAGAGATTGCCTAAGAGCTACAGAGTGTTTGTGAGAGAGAGCTAGGGAGGTTAGTGGCAAGTTTTGCAGAGGTATATAAACGACACTTTTTGAAGGTGAATGTGGATAAGAGCAAGGTGATGATAGTGGAGAGAGAGGATGAATGGTGAGAATGTTAAGATGGTTGAAGAGTTTTAATACCTTGGAATAATGTTGGACGAGAGAGGGAAGTGTGGGAAAGAGGTGGAAAACAGAGTAACACAAGGGAGAAAGGTAGCTGGTGCAGTGATTAGAAATAGAGGTTTAAATACTGTACAGTGGTTGCAAGAGGATTACATTAAGGAGTGTTAGTGCCCACTTTGACATACGGTTGTGAAAGGGGTGGCATGATTGTGAGAAATCAAGAGTAAGAGCATTGAGATAGATATGCTGAGAAGTGTTTGTAGAATCCATAGAAATGACAAGGTGAGATATGGTGAAATCTGTGAAAGGTATGGTGTGAGCAAATCACTGGATCAGAGAGTGGAAGAAAGTGTTATAAGGTATGGTAGGTGGTATGAGCATGTGAAAAGAATGGATGATACACAAGTGGTCAAAAAGGTGTATGAAAGTGATTTTGAAGGGAGAAGAAGATGCCACGATATGATAAGGGATTGTGTAAGAAAGTGTGGAATGAAGAAGAAGAAAAAATTATAGGCAAAAGTGGAAGAGATTCACAAGGAAGTGTGGATGTTAGGGCTGGTAACCCAGTTTTAAGTCAACGGAATGGTACCATTCACCAAGGCTAAGTGAAGGGACTTACGTCATGGATCAAAACACTTGGGGAAAGGGGGAGTTGAACATTTTGTTGGCTTGAAAGGGGAAATGATAATGTACGTAACCCATTTCAGTGGGTACTCTTGTTTTTACTTTCTGTATTTCTGCTTCCTATTTCTACCCCTGGTGCTAGAGCCTCCCCACCCCTTGAAAAAGGGGAAATGTGGCATTGATGACTTTCATAATAAATCTTAGAACATTTTGAAAATGTATCATACAGTATCAGTATATATACAGGTTATTTAGTATTATATTTAATATTTACTGCACTAATAGTCAGGTATAACAAAGTAATCACTATTGTTAATTTTTACAGAAAAATGGCAGGCGGTGAAGGGGGAAGTGATGGTAGTGCAAGTGTGGCAGCCATGTGCCTTGTGTGTGGTACGAACCAGGCCAACCTCACCCAACACTTGTCACGCCACAGCAAGGAGGAAATAATCCGGGCTGTCACCCATGGCCGTCCACTCCCAGAGCTGGCCACCCGACGGCCACCAGGACGCCCACGCAGGCCCTCCTTCCCCCCTCTCCCAGCAACCAGTGTGTCGCCCGTTTTGCCCCGACCCCCCGCTACCACCACCACCCAGGCGGCACCCCTCCTGCTCCCTGCTAATCCACAACAGCAGCAGCAACAGCAGCAGGCAGTGGCCACCCCTCTGGCTTCCCTCCCTCATGCTGCCCCACCACCCCACCTTGCAGCTACTCCACCCCATCCTGTCAAGCTTAGTTCCATTAGCCCCATCTTGCAGCCACCCCGGAATGCTGTGCCTCTTGCTGCAACTCCAGTTCAGCCTTGTCCACCAGGCAGTAACTATCTCTTAATTGGCAACAATGTATTCCCTGCTGGAAGTGTATTACCCAATAATTTACAGCTGGGCAATAATGGTGTTAGCTATCTCATACCAAGCTCGGGGGGTCTTGTGCTTGCTACAGCCCCTTCAGCCAGTCAGACCCTTCTGGTTCAGGCACCCACACCCACATCTCAACCTGTAACAGTAAAGCCACAACCACCACCTACTCCAGTTTCCATTGCTTCTAATGGGTCTATGGTGGGTAATATTTATAACAACATTCCCCGGCAACCCTTCAGGCCACCTGTACCAGAAAGTCCCGTTTGTTATATTGAGAAGACAAGTACATTTCTACAGGATGAAATGCCACCAACCCCAGTACCCACTCCTATGAAAATGGAGACGAGTCCTCTTGAAAATGTATCGCCTAATAATACTCTGAATTTCATGAGACCAATCCTCTCTCATGATAATGGGCCACAAAAAGCTACCATTAATATAGGACAGAACATAAGCATTTCCCTTCCCAGAGATCTAGTAGAGCAAAAAGAGCGGCTCAAGGATATAATTAACCAAGAGTTAGTTCGTGCATTATTAATGAACGAGACCCAAAAGAATTCCGAGTCACAAAGCCAGCAGCCTTCCACTAGTTCTAGTAGTGCTGTAAATAGATCTGATATTTATTCCACCAAAAATGAACCAGCAAATTTGGATATGAAGAGCAACATTTCAGCTACACAAAGTGAGGTAGATGACAGCAGGTCAGACTGTGTTGAAGAAAATTCCTTGAGTATTGACTCAGAGTTCTGTGATGAAGACAATGATATAGATATTGATGAAAAGCAGCAGTATATAGAGGAGAATCATGAGCAGGACCCCCTGGCTATCCTTACAGTACCTGTGCCAACGAGCAAGTGCCAGAGTGACATAGAGTACCATGACAGTTCCTCAAGCATTCACGTTGACCCCAATGTTCCTTTACCCGCCCGCACCATCACAATCGAGAGTGATGTGGATGGTACCTTGTTCCATCCTTACAACATTCCTGTAGACCAGCCCATGGAGGTTGTCTTCAGTGACAAGCCCTCCTGTAGCCGCCCTTCTTCTGATGTACGTACTACCACTAGCCATTCTGGTCTGAGTATTCAAAATGATATTGTTTGCTACACTAGGGATAATAGCTGTAGTAAGCTTCCATCAGTTATAACAACAACAAGCTTATCTGAACCTAATAGGGGAATGGAAGTAAAACAGTCCCAGCTTCAGCAGCCTGGGAGACCGGGCACCTCCACCGTTAATATTGTCACAGCTCACTCATCTGCGATAACCGTCAGCCAGGCATCAAATCCTGTCATGTCTCCCTGTACTGGTAAACAGACAGCTAACCAACCAGGACAGGATCACATTCTCAGTTGTAATGGTGACCAACCACTGACATTCTTAACATCAGACAGGACTTTTAACACTCTTTTAGGTAACTCATCCCTCCAGGAAATGGTTTATGTAGAGGAGCAGGTTCTTGGGGCTGTAGAGGAAGTATTTTCTGGGGAACAACCTTCAAGCCTACCAAGTACAAGTTCTGCTGTAAATGGAATGCTAAATCAAAAATCGCCAAGAAAGGTTAATGCCAGTAATTCATATATTAATGTTTACGACCAGCAGTGCTCATCTTCGTCGTTATCTCAACATCAGCAACAAGAGAATCAAACTGTGAAGATGGAAGTAAAGTGCAAAATTGAGCCTCAAGGAAGTTCCACACAGCCCATCTCTTCCAATGTGAATAGAACAGTACATCAAGCAAACCACTTGCCACCAAATCACTCTATGATTAGGTCCAGGGTTCACATTGGAGGCAAGGTCGAGCCCGCTACACAAGAACAGGAGGAAGAAATGGTGGATGACCCAAGCTTGTCTGATGAATTTGGAAATGAAACCATCTTCCCTGATGACCATATGTTTGAGAGGGAGCTGAGCAACCAGCAGACAGAGGAGGTGATGTCACTCAAGGCCTCGGAGACTTTGGCTGATAGTGATAGTGAACGAGCCACACCTCATGAAGAACTATCAGATGTAAGTAGGAGATGATGATTATTTAGTTTGGAAGCACCATTTGAGGAGGAGCTGAAGCCTAGCAACTGCCTCAAAGTCAAAAGTAAAGGATCAGTAAAAGCTCATTCTCCAATGATGTTTCTATAAATAATTTTCTATGAGATTTTAATTAACATTAAATTTTAATATTCATTCAGTATATCTAAAAGTATATTTGATGCCTATCAATTGATATGATTGTCCTTGCTTCTAAATGGTTGATTTTGATTAGTGGCTGATTTCAACCAATCATAGGAGTCATTTACCACATATACTGGATATTTACCTAAAGCCAGAAATACAGTACTGTAAATAGATTACCTGATAATGAGAAAACTTTTGTGATCTATTCACTGTTGCTGTCACTCCTTGTTTCTTCAAATATTATTAAATATTAGTTACAATTACAATAATTGCAGTGGATTCTTTCATAAAATAAGTGAAACTACTTTATTGTAGATAATTGTAGTTGTGGGGAAGGGCTGAGAATTTTGTGAATGTGATCCATTTCACTGGGTAGTGGGTAGTTTGCCCATACATATATTGCTTTGTATTTAATATTTTTTCATTCCTGAGCCCAAAACAAACCCTTTGACAAAAAGGAAATGAGGCTTGATAGTAGCAATAATGGTGATGAAAAATATTGTTAACATATGATTGCTCCTTGATTCATCTGATATTTGCTCTTTTTCATAGGATGTTTTATTATTGCTTCCTCTTCCAGCTGATGTTTTATGATCGCTCATGCATGTTTGCGGGTGAACCGGGTCCAGCAAACCTCTCTCCCAGAACCTACCCCACCATGGACTCTTCAGCCTTTCATCCTCTCGCACCAGCTATAATCACTCCTCTTGAAAATACTGTGCAGGTAAACTGTCACTCTTTGTATCCAAGATATAGTACTATAATTGTCCCTCTCCTGCTGTGGTCTGTATACAGTACTTGTGGTTTCCTGTTAATCACATTTAGTACTTGAAGTACTACAGCTCAATATTGTACTCATCATCATAAACCAGGGATGTGGAAGTCTGACTCCAGGCCATGACTGGGGCCTCATGCTATATAGTTGTTTTAACTTAACACAGGATTATTCATTGCAGGTGAGAATACAGTATACAGTATTAAGAATACAGTATCTTATACAGTATTACCGATAAGTGATATTATTATTATTATTAAAAATAGACCAGAGACACAAAGCTGGGAGAGAATGCAAGCATTCTATCAATCCGAGGAACCCAGCTCCATGAATCTAGTGCAGTTTATGATTTATCTTACTTTTTTTGTGCGGTTTGTAGGAATTGGTACAGTATCCTTCACTTTCCCAACAATATCCCTTCCTTTAAACCAACAACTTACTCATTCGACCACACTGCTGTCTTCATGCTTCCAGGTGATAAACGTGGAGACTTGGCCATTGTACAGTCTCAGCCTAGAGTAAGTATCCACCCACTTCCAGCCAACCCTGAAATGTGGCACCATCTCTGCAGTGAATACGATTGGTGAAGCAGGGCAATACTCATCAACCTGAGTCAAATCAATTGCTTGAGTCAGCAAGAAGGTGGAGGGAAGACTGTTTCGCTGATTAAACTAAAGTTGATAAGTCTTGCTTTGCTTCATCCCTCGTATCTCTGGTTGTGATGGTGCCACATGTCGGAATTGGTTGAGTGTGGGTGGATACTTACTCCAGGTCGAGACTGTACGTGTGTGTGTGTGTATTTGTGTTTTTTAATGGTATTATGACTGGATGTATCCATGCAGAGTGAAAGCAGGCAAATAATTGGCATATCATCCCTACAGATTGAAACTGGACAAAGCATGGGGAGCCTGGGTCACACTGAAGTGGTAGAGCTGAATGCTAACGAGAGTACCATGCACATCTCAACGGACATGCTGCCTCCTGACGGCCTCAGCATCACCCAGCTCTTCCCTCCCATGCCTCAGACAGACCCCCTCGCCACTGACTCATCCACACCCACACCCTCCTCCTCCTCCAGTTCCAAAGTTGGGGTGGATTGCATGAAGGAGGAGATGAAGTTCAGCTCAAAGGTAATTACTCTTTGCTGTTTGTTGTTTCTCATCCTTCATCCTTCCCTTTTGCACTTCCCTGTCCACCTTGCCATGTTTGCATATCACATCATCTCTCATCACTCCATTTAGCCAATCTCTGCAACTGACATCTTGTCCTATTTTCACTAGGTAGTTTAAAAAATTAGTTCATACAGTATTCTAATCTTTCTAACAACAAGACTTTTTCTCGGCTTTCTAATAAAGTGCATGTTTTTATGATGGCAAAAATTCACTGATTTCCTTCTAAGTATGGTAATATGACTTGAGATTAATGTTTTGCAGACATTCCAGAGTTTATGATTTCAAGATAAATATCTAATTACCTGTATGTGCATTTTTGGTGTAATTTGTCTTGGATTGCATACATTTCCCAAAAATGTCAAGGAATTAAATGAGGCAGCCTATACATTTTTGCCTGGTAAAACAAAAACAAAACCTACTTTATCCAGTTCATTAAAGAGAGGTATAGCTCTACAATGGACTACAAAAGTGCATGATGAATTAATTACATTTTATCAGATGGTATTGTATACAACAGGTAACTGTGTTAGAAACAAGCTGCTGCAGTACCGGTACTATCAACCGCCAGCTGTCTCCAGTACCATCAACCTCAGGGCTGCAGGGCTCCAAGAGCACTAAAGAAGATGAAGACTATGAGTTTGAGTATGAGTCGGACTGCTATGGAGATAGTGACTCGGACAACTGTATCACCAGTCGTGGGCCACTCGACCTGGATCATTGGAAATGCCTTGTGTGTAATAAAATGTTTAAGAGTCTGAAGGAAAAGCTATTGCATGCCGGCCAGCATTCCCCATGTGCTGAGGCCATGGAGAAATCTGGAGCTATCAGGAGTGCAATTGAAGTTAAATGCTTCCAGTCCAGTAACAAGCAGGAAATAGAGGCGGAAACTGCTCGTGCAATTCTCAAGTGTAAAGAAGAGATGGGAACACTGCAGGATGAAACTCGCACAATGCTGGAATCCTTCTCATCAAATGGGGAATACAAATGCCCAGAATGCAGACTGAGGTTCCCATCTGCGGAGACTTTGTTTGAGCATCGCAAGATGGTCTTCAAGAGTAGGGTCACATGCCAAGTTTGTCACATGGTATTCAAGAGAAGACTTCTAAAAATTAAGCACATGAAGACACACACAGTAGCAGACTTAAATTGCCTTATTTGCAATCGAACTTTCCCTAGCCGGTACTCATGGTCACAGCATCAGCTTTTCCATATGGGTCTTGTCATGTTTGAATGTAAAGAATGTGGTAGGAGGTTCCAGAGAAAGTCAGAATTGGTAGTACACTCACGCACCCACACTGGAGAAAGGCCGTATCGCTGTGCATCTTGTAATAATGGGTTCACAACACGACAGGCTCTTAAGCGGCATTTGGTTACACATATGGATGGCCAAGAAATTGATTGTGATATCTGCCAAAAGACTTATAAAAATGTAGTATGCCTTAACAAGCATAAGATAAAGGCACATTCAAAGAAAAAGGGGAAGACAAAGGTTCGGAGGGATTTCATGTGTTCAACTTGTAATGAGGTCTTCCCTTCAGAAAAGAAATTGGCCTGGCATCAAGAAACACATGAGAGATGGCCCAAAAAATGCCAACACTGTGGAGAATGTTTTGTGCACCAGTCGAGCCTCACAAAGCACATCCGCCAGAAGCATGATCCACAGCACCACACGGAAGATGGTAAGTCTGAGAACAATGCCACTTGTAATGTTTGCTCTAAAGTGTTCAAGAAATCTTCCCTTGCACTACATTTACGAACGCATACTGGCCTAAAGCCATATAAGTGCAATATCTGTAATAGAAGTTTTGCAGTGAAGTGTAACTTAGAGGCCCACAAGTGGGTACACATGGGAGTACGTGACAGGCCACATAAGTGCAAAATGTGTGAGCGCAGCTTTCATCGTGTTAAGGATTTAGAAGCTCATGTTCGAAGTCATAAAAACATTCGTCCTTTTACGTGTAACGAATGTGGCAAATCTTTCATTCATAAAAACAATTTACAGCTTCATGTACGTGAACATTCTGGGGATAAGCAGCATAAATGTATGTTCTGTGGTAAAGCTTTCTTTAGGAAGTATAATCTTGATAACCATGTTAGAATTCACACCGGAGAAATGCCATATGAGTGTACAATTTGTCGTAAAGATTTCACTCAGAAGAGCAATTATAATGTACATATGAAGGCATTCCATGTTGAAAGACATGCTGTTCATGAGGAACTTTAAAAGTTGTGGAATTTTAATGTACAAATGTCATTGGTGAGCTTTTACAGTTCTTTTTAGTGGAAAAGTAGAAAATAAAGCATGTTTCACAGATTGAAAAAAATATTTTTGTAAGAATGTAAGATTCAAGGCCCACACTTTTCACAAAACTTGATGGGATTTATTTTAAAACTAATTCAAATTACTTTTAAAGTATGTTATTGGCTTCCAGTAATTTTTGTGATTACATTACCAGTACTGTATTGGAAAACTTAGTCAGTGTAGTACAATATGATTGATTACTTTATTGTAGTTCCGTACAGTGTTTGTGTACTCGAGTGCAATTTGAAAGCTTAGAACATTACCAAGTGACAGATACAATTAAAGTATCATAATGTATGGGAACAATTTTAATACCGTACTATTTTAAAATTTTAAAGGAACTTCTTATAAATGGCCTTTTAGTATAAATATTTAGGGATCTATGAAAAAGTTCCTGTACCTCCTTGAGGGTAAAAATTATTCTATTATTGTTTACCTTATAATTGACACTGGTTTAACTTATTTGAAGAATACCCCTGAATGGTGAGATCTTGGCTAAATTTTGCATTCTTGAAAATGAAGATGCCAAATACCTAAGTACGGTACCATTAAACAATCATTCCACAAGCGTGCCCAAAAAACTGTCCAAAACTTGCGAGGAACTTGCTGCTTTTTGAAGCATTTGAATCCACCACTGCTTAATGGAGTGATTACAATAAAACCTCAGAGATCCGAACAATTTTGGGTATTAACCATGTTATCTTTTTGAAACATCTGGATCTTAGCATAGATTTATTGTACTGTATGCAATTCTATGGTCTACTACCCTATATTTAGACTTAATACACAGTTCATATATATGTATATATTGTACAGTCCAGTACTGTATAATATGGTAATAATCAAGCGTTTGTCTATAATGTCTTTCCGACTCAAGGTTTTCAGAATGCAATGTTAAATAGTGTTTTTTTTACGAATCTGTTGTTCACATCCGTCGCAAATGGGTGTTTTTGGAGATATCACACCCTTCTCCCCACCCAATATCTGAAAACAGTCATATTCATTTTCGCCAGATATGAACTACAAATTTGTCTGAAAAACACTCTAACTCAGTAAATAAAATTAGGTAGACCTCACCTGACCTAACCTAACCTAATCAGGACCGCGGAAAAATACCGGGACCAAACCGGGGTAGACTACCGGAGGCTAACCTTAGCAGTCTATCAGGTACTAAAGCTATGCACATGCAATGGTAATAACCTATGAGGAAATGACGTACATGTATTAAGAAATGTATTTGAAAGAAAAAAGTTGATGGTAGATTTTATGGACAAACACTTGAATAATACCTATAATATATATATATATATATATATATATATATATATATATATATATATATATATATATATATATATATATACACAGTATATACTGTACCATGCAAAACAACCATAATAGCATTTATAATATGTTACCTCTTGTGGGTGAGTGGCAGATGATTATGTGTATCAATGCAGCTCCATCTGTGTCTGGATCTTTGAAGTTTTATTGTAATTACATGTTTATATTAGGAGAACATATACACAACTATTTTACACATAGGAAATATATAGGTTGGGAAACATTTGTGGTACAGTTTGTTGTAACTCTGCAACAGTGGTTGGTAGTTTTGGAGTGTATGTATTACTGCCTTTTTTTTTTCTCTACTGTTATCCAAATAGACTCCCAAAACATAACAGGGTATGTCCTCACCAGTATACAGTACATGTAATAAAGCCAAAGGATGTTATTTATGCTGTACTGTATATTATCAGGGGAGAAAGACCTGTTGTCCTTTGATACTATGATACCAGTATACTGTGCAGTATTGCTAAGCATTGAAATTGCACTCTTGATTTTTATTGGAGATGCAGTCCAGAATCACCATTGTAAGTTTTTGCTTTTTATTTATTTCTCACTACATTACTGTTACTAAATAGGGACAAATCTAGAATGAAAATATTGGAAGAAGAATACCATAAGAAAATTGATTGGAGCCACTTGAGTAGACTATTTTGTTATCAGAGGGAGTACAGTATAAAATGTATCCAGCATGCTATGACTACCTTTCAAAAGGTGTAATGAATAATGTATCAGTAGACATTGATTGCTTGATTGATTAAGTGTGAAGCTGCTTAATAATGTAATTTCATTGTGTTATTTATCATTAGAATTAATGATAAGGGATTTTAGAGTGTTTTAGGGAATAGTTATTTAACCTGAGATGGCAATATGATGTTCTTTTTATACTGCATTTTTAAGAGTAGACTAATGTAATTGTATGTTGATTGAAAGACTGCAAGGTAGTAGTACAAGACTGTAGGTCAATTTGTTGTGAATTTTCTAGTTATACCTAGCATTCTTTGATTTTGCATTTTCATTATTATTCTAATCCTCTGAAAACTGCATTATTTTCTAATTAAGGGGTAAGGTATTGGCTAATTAGAAGCAAATGGTGCCTCCAATTCTACAAGAGCATCATGTCTCTTTAAGGTACTTGTTATGCTCTTGGAGAATTGGATGCTGTCGATTCCTTCAAACTATGCCATGAAACAGAATTCCTCAGTATCGATGCCCTTCTGTGACAAAGTGTGGAGGAATCACTCCAATTAATTTTCTTTCACTATACCACAGATCCCTTTAAAAGCTAACTCTGTCATAACTGTGAAGTTTAAGTATTTTTGTGATAATTCAATCTATTTGGTCAATAATTTGCAAATTGAAAAGGTTGAATATCAACTTGGATTACCCATGCATTACTGTATTTTTATTCTTAAATTACAGTATATAGATATTTTTACTATAGAGTCATTTTATAGGAAGTGCATACTTTTCACAGACTTGATCACTTAAGAGTTCATCACGGTGAGTAAAGTATTTGGTTACAGTATGTGGCTGATATTTGCATATTCTCTTGAGATTTACTTCTATTTGTTTACTCTAGATGATTGTAAATATCCACAGTCAGTATCATGACATTACACCGGATTAATTAATTACAGTAATTAAAGAGTTTACCACCGGATTAGATGATAGACTCCTAACCTCTGGATGATGAGCATCAACCAGTAATGGTCAACCTATGTGATATTGGCTGTGGACAATTACAGTTTGCTTCAGAAAAATATTCTAGAAATTATGTTTTGGTAAAGGATATCCCATGTTGCCTATGATGGCATTGAAAGAGATGGAGGGAAAAACCTTACTGGTACATGTGAAATGTAACTTGTCACATATTTTGATGAGCACAAACTCAATCTGCTAAGCATAATATCCAAGGATTAAGTTCAAGTTTTCTGTTTATATCTCAGGGCATATAAGTCATATGCATCAGCTTTGTGCATACCCAGGCCAGCATTTCACACATGACCTCATTTTGGGGGATTATTTGACTGCTCTTGGTGTAATTAAGGTTCATATACTGGAGTGCCTGGTTGGGGTCACCCTGCATCAGGTCAAATACGTGAGGTAGTCAGGAAGTATTTCATTCAAGCCATAGTATGACTGAGAATTAGTTGAACTTTCTCCTGTAAATTATTTGACTGAGATAACCCAATCCTGCATCTCTATGTACCTTAGTGATGTAATATGAGACACACATAAAATACCAAACCTTGGTAGGAAAAGTCAGGGACTGGGTGATGATAACAGGAATTGTAAAAGGTAACTACCTGTAAATGGTACAGGGACCCAAGGCTCGGCTAGTGGCATATCAAGAACAGGAAACTTCCTGACTTCCTCCAAAAGCCTCATACTAGGAGAATTTTTTTTTGCCCAGTATGCAGTCCCAACCTGGCGCTCTAACCCACTAGACTATCGCCCACCAGTATGATTGTTTTGTTTAAATTTTGTCTCGGGAACCAGTGCCCCAATATTTGAGTTACATTATTCCTTCCTTCTTTCTCAGTGTGTTTATTCATATTTGTTATTTCCCAATTGGCATTTTAATGCTCCCTTCTCAGACTTGTTAAATGTACTGTATTCTTAGTATTTACGGTATAAAACTTTTGCTTCAGAAGTACATTATAGTTGTGCAGGCTTCATCCTTACTTGAACTCTTATGTAAAATGTGTCTTGATTGGTCACTTCATTCATTGGGAATAAATCAGATCTTGAATCCTGCATTTTGAGCCTGAAAGTGTATTGGTGGTAGAGGAAGAACAATGCCTTTTTAGTCATTATTTATCATGATAGATGTTTGAGCTTTATCCTCCTCCCCTTTTCCTTAACCCTAAGGAAGGAGTGTGAACTGGCCTGGAGTGTGGTCTATCAGCTACATTAAGGCATATGTCACTGTACACTTAAGATGAACTTCCAAGAGGCCAACTTGCCTGTGTTCTTTCTTTAAGTTATGTGTGTTTGATAAATGTATATTATATATCCATTACAGTTTCTGTGCATTAAAAAAGTAATAGTTGTCTCTTTTGTTAAAATACTGGTACTGTAATGAAAAGTCATTGGAATGTGTCTGAAGTTTGTGATGTATAAAAGACGTGTATCATTATACAAATATGATTAATGGCAGAATCATGAATACAAGGCTTTGTTCCTTGTGCTTCTGTATTGGAACATAATACTATAGCAGAGGAGGTAAAGAATAGAAGTTGGTAAGTCTTGTGAGTGAGTGTTGTTTTTTGTTTGGTTTGGAAGCTTGTAAGCTAGTTGTGAATTTTAAATTATAGTTTACAGGTTCCATTAATTTGGTTTGCCTTGGTTGCCCCTGATAGTGGTAATGGTAGTGGCTTTTTTTATTTCTTTTATTTATACAAGGATATTTTAAGACTTTATCTTGTAAGTTTTACTTTAGTCTTATTGATGCAAAATATAAGCATTTTAGTGCAATATATTGGTTGAATTTGTGTTTTGATCTGGGGCAAATCATTGAAAATGAATATTGTTTGTGTTTACAGTAAATATGACATAGTCTCCATTATGTTGTATCTAAAGTTAACAGAAACATAATATTCAGTACTTAGGTGTGTGGTCATTGTAGGTGTAGTTGTGAGGTTGTGTGAGTTATTTTTGTTGCAAGGTGGCAGGGCTGAGTTACATCAGTCTATGCTACTCTAGTGGTTCCTCCAGTAATACTGCCACAGGATTAGTTTTCCTTAACCATGTATACATGTATCCTAACAGTATCTTGTGTGAATGACAATAAAATGGATCTTGTAATTCTTAAGAATATATCCTCTCGCTGTAGATTTACTGTACCTGTAATGGAACTTGTTTTGACACCTCTCAAGGACCTTCCTTGTTAAGGGGAATATCTGTTGCGATACTTTATTGTACATTTATGGTACAAGTACTGGCTATTATATTTGTGAATAAGCATGCTAAAGATGACACTGAGCATCATGTTTGTCCATAGTACATGTATATAATCCTATATTTCGTTATGTTGGACTCTTACCTGATATTGGAAATATTTGTATGTTTAAAATTTAGCAAATTTAATTCAAATTCATGCTCTTGAGTGTTTGCAGTCAAGTGGGTTTCCAGATTTGTATTATGAACCAATAAGTTTTTTTACTCTTCTGAGTTTATTTAATTTAAATCTAGACATTATTGTGCAAATTACATCTTATTTAATATTACATTGCAGTAACTGTATTATCAGGTAAAGCAGCAGGTCTTTATAATAAAACACATAACATCATTCAGTATTAATCATATTTGATAGCCCACAACTCAAGGAAGGAATATCAGGTTGGCCATTTAAGAAAACAAAGGTTTTTTTAGAGCAGTACCCTCCCAGTTACCCCTACTCTGAAATTGTATTTGTCCATCTGTCCCAGAGTTATTTAGTGAACCACATCAAATTCTTATAATTAATTTAACCATTGAATGAGTTGCAACTTTATCCCTTCCTTAAATATTGGAAGTTATTCAGAACTATCTTTAATATTCGAAGCAGGTCTGCTTGCATGAAATTAAGGACCATGACTGTAATGGGTCACATATAGCTTTACTCATTTTATCCAGCCTTGCCATTGCAACTTCATTCTATGTACTAGAGGTATCCAAACTAAAACTCCAGGGGTAATTAGGTAGGTGTTGCCCTAATGTTTTGATAAGCCATCTTGTCAGACAAGACAGTTCTGGTTACACTTGTCAATTGCATATGGACAAAATAACATGTCTGACATAATGCTGAAGGACAAATTATTTTGTATACATGCAGTGTAATTACTGGGCATAAGTTTTTGTAAATATGAGCATAGTGAAGGACTTTTATGATTATATTTTATGATATATTTCGGATGCATTGAATTTTATAAACATCCGAGCAAAGTTGATTTTTGTACAACAGAACTTTTACTTCATTTTACTTTCACCATCATTTCTTTAAGAGATGTATAGATCTGTTCCTATGGTATACAAGTAGTCTTTTTTTTTTCTACACAATGATAAATGGTCACTGTGGATATCGTATAGACATACAAGTTTCTACTTTGTATCTATTGGCTAGAGTGCAACTCCTTTTAAAAGTTTCTGCCTTGCATTATTGGCTGAGGAGACTCCTAATCCCTGTATTGGCAAAACACTTCAATGAGCCATGTGTAGCCATTACGATATCGGCTGTGAAAATTTACCATTGGTAAGAAAAAATGCTGTTTTAATAAATACTACTCTTGTTAGAGAAGGAATGTTCTCATGTACCATGTAGGTTGGATGGCTATGTTATGTTGGTACAGTATTTATTATTTACTTTTATCCAAGTGAGTTCAAAGTCTGCTATAATATTTTCCAGCAGCCTGATTTTATGTTGTTACAAATGTAATATGTGTTACCAGTTAAGAGCTACTTAACAAATGTGTAGCTTTATTTATGATAACCTATAAGCTTTAAATTTAATGTGAGCTTGTCAGAAAATAGTTTGAAATTTTATGTAACCTAGTAGAGTTGTAGATGCTGAAATACACAATAATGAAATGTTTGCCCAAGTTTATTTTGCACCACTTCTTAAGTTATATGGATATAAAATAATATATATATACAGTATTTGGATATCACGTCTGCAAAAAATCTGCGTGTGACTACTGTTCCTTAGTAACGGTACTGTAATATGATGTGTGATATAATCTAAGGGATATGTACCACATCCTTGAAGCAACCATGATAACATCATAGGCCTTTTAATCCCAGCTGCATCTCTCAAGATATTAATGTGTGAAGGAGCTTATGAGGGATATTGCTTTTATTGCTTACAAAGATGTGAGCGATACTATAAACGCCTCTTATAGGAACCACCCACTCCCTTTCCTTTCTTTTGAAATATGATAATGTGCAAAGGAGAGCTATTGAATACCATATGTGTTGAACACAGTTTATGCATTTCTTATGCACCACAAGACACTGAATCATATATATATATATATATATATATATATATATATATATATATATATATATATATATATATATATATATATATATATGCGTAAATCCACAAGGAAGGAAAAATAAACACGGAGTCCCAAGCGCTTTCGTGTAATTCACATCTTCAGGGGAAAGAACAGAATGTACATTCTGTTCTTTCCCCTGAAGATGTGAATTACACGAAAGCGCTTGGGACTCCGTGTTTATTTTTCCTTCCTTGTGGATTTACGCATATTCCTGAATCACGTGCCACCAAGTGATTTATTTGCGATATATATATATATATGCAAAAAAAAACACTGGAGAAAGGAAACAGGAACAGTGAGTACTTTCGTTTAATACATCTTCAGACAGAGTCGAATACAGAGTTTAATACATGCCAGTTCACTGAGTTCAGATGTGGGATTTTAGAGCCTCTTGGCACCCAACCCAATCCCTTTCTTTCTTTTTCCTTCGTGCTTAATTGCTATCTATTCACTGTTACCTCTATTGTATTGTGATATATAAGGTTTTTCTGGCCAAGTACAGTGAATACGTGATTTTGTAGTTTTTAACTATAACATCATTTGTCTATTTTTTTTATTTCCCTCGATCTTTGAATCTCCCTCTTTTATTCTTCTTCCTTCGCCTTCACTTCTGCGGAGCCTCTAAACTTACCTATGCAAACGCTAGGTTATGAGAAGAGCTAAACAGTTCTCTGAACTTACTGTAAACCTTGCCTACGAGCTGCCGTGTGTCGCTGGCCCTCTCATCCCTCCTGCCCTGCTGACCCCCGGGCTCTCCCATCTCACATGCTACTTTTTGTTGTTCTCTGGCCATCTCGGTAGCAAGAGCTGGTTCCAAATTTCCTCAGTAACTACGCCTACTAGCGAGGTCAATAAAATGTGTGTAATGTAAATGCATTGTTACTTTTCAAGATGTTTTAATATAGTTACTATATCGTTACACTGATATATGAGTTAATTAGTATACAGTATGTCTTATTTCTAAAAGGTTTTCTTCATTAATCGATGAACCACACAATAGTCCAGCGATATCGTAGTGACCAGTGTATACCATCGTGGTCAAGCTTCCATATAGCCTCATGTCCACTGACGGTTCATCCGCGTCCGACAATCAACACTTTTTTCTCACTCATAGCATTTACCCGGCCGTTGACAGTCGTAATAACTTCTATTTTTGCCCAAGTTATGAACTTATATAAAGTGACCATGTATTTAAAGATATATAACATAACTTGCAGCCTTGGAACATATATGCCGAATACTAAAACAAAACAAAACAAAACCAACAGCTCTTGATTTTTCAAAACTTTAATATAACTTTAAACTTTAATATAATAATAAACGTGGATGCGCGCGGCTTCGTACGCAGTCCACCTGTTTACCCGGCGGTTCGTTGGCCAGAGGTCCCACTCAAGACTTCTGTCAGTTTTCATCTCATACACTGTTTATCATCTCTCACAATAATTTTGGAGGTGCCAAGTGATACCTGTAACAATATTGGAAGAATTAGTTAGGTCAGTTTTCATCTTATACACTATCATTTTGGGGATACCAAGGGATACCTGTATATTGGAAGAATTAGTTATTATCCAGATTATGCATACAATAGGAAAGGTACACTCGCAATCCAAAATTTGTATCCATATCTTGTTGAAGCAAGTCTGGATGTATACATATTTTGAGGATTGCGAGTGTACAAGTGAAGTAAATATAATACAGTATATGGTTGGTGGTGCAGTGAGTGAGTGAGGCTGGTGATGGTGAAGGAGGGAGGGAGGGAGGGAGGGACGGCCAGACTCCACCACACTCCAGAGTTCAGCAGTTCAGTTCAGTGCAGGTACAGCTTCCTTCCCGTGAGGTGAACCCACACTCTGCTCCGTTGCCAGTGAGATAAACACGTGATCTGTGATGTATTGTGTTTTAGTGTTTTAGTCAGTCCGTGAAACCTTTTAGTGCTATTGATAAACACTTGTGTGTACCCAGTGAACAGGATAACCTTATAGAAATTGGATAGTACAGGACAACCCGTCGAGTCTCAAGGCAAGTACAGTATTCGTGTTTATGTTCTTCATAGTGTGATGTTTAAATAGCACTATACGTGTATGAAGAACCAACTACATGTAAAATCACGAGCACTAATAAATATAAGTTAGAGCTTTGGTTGGATCTCTGAACAGTCCAATTCACCAACGAACAAATTCCAATGGAGTTCTTACCATTCATTTATTTACCGTCTCTAGATATTCGTTGCACACCTGGATACTTATTAGTGCCCGTGCTTGTACATCATACTGATAGATAAAAGTTTTGCATGTTGTCTGTAAGGCGTTTATATATTTGTGCGAGCTGTGATATGACTGACCTTATCCCTATTAGGCTTGTACCTGCATTTGTTATCTCCCACATCTTTGTTTATCTTTCACCATCATCATCGTTATAATGACTGGTGGCCTTTAAAAATAATGTAATATCTATATCTAGTATTGTAGGTGATGACAAATCATGTAATGGCTTTATCTAGTATTGTATGTGATGAAAAATGTGACGGAAGGGATTGCTAGTGCCATTTCCACGGAAGAACTAAAAAAAATTGTGTTTAAGGATGCTGTTGGTAATCGTACTTCATATTATGCTGAAAAATAAAAGTTGGATAGAAAATTGACCTAAGAATATGTTTGTTATGAATATACAAGTCATGCAAGAATAGTATTGTTTGCATTAAAATTGTCTGTTAATGTGGATTTACACTGAACACACGTACACAAACAAGGCATTTATGAATGAATGTGATATCCTTTTAACGAGTTGTTTTCTTTTAAAAAGCATATGTGTCAGGTAACAAGGAGTAAATGGTATTACCGGTATATTCAACGAAATATAAGCAAATAATGCAAACAACAGCCAAAGGTAGCCTGGCTAGGCCCACTGGCCCAGTTACTACAGTGGTTACCATTATTTCTAAAGGCTGATGGGCACATATTTTTCCCGCCATTTACCGTGGGTCATAAGAGGTTAATAATTCTTCATGATACCGATAGCCTAATGGTTTGCTCAATGAAGTTTGGGTATATTTAAACTTACGAGAGCGCTCGTGTGCAAGTGTAGTTTAATACAATATCATACAGTACCTACTCTGGCATATTATATACAAATTGTATGACATGCAGCTATATGTGAACAATTGAGATATAAAAATAAAAGAGGAAATGGGTGTCAATGATGGTCCTAGGGGGCAGGGGTCCGTGGAAAAGCAAGGTGGATGGTTTGTATAGGGGCCTATAAGGGCGAGGGTGAGGCGTGGTGTGGCGTGGGAGGCAAAGACGGTTACATGGCTTCTTCAAAGGAGGGACGAAGGGGAGGGAGGGGGTACGTGGAGATGGCAGGTTAGGAGAATATCGAGGGAATCACAAGATCATTGTTTATATTTTGAAATGTCGGTTTTTAAAGTTATGTACACTGTTAACGTAATTCGCTGAAATGGGACTATTATCAATTCATAACATGTTCCCCTCATGTAGTCTGGTGTGGTGAAAGATTACAGAGTACTGTATTCGTATTTGCTAAATCAAATATGAATTATATAACTTAAAACACTACATTTTATAAATTGTATACGAATTTTGAGGTAGTAAAAGCGAAACATGGGCTAGCTAGGGTAAGAGAGGAGAGAGAGAGAGGGTGGGAGAGGGCGAGGGTGGCCACTCCGCCCCAGGCAAGTAACTACGTCCTGTCTTGCCTGGAGGTAGGTAGGGTCGCTCTCTTGTGTTGTGTTGGTGCCTTGGTGGTGGATATACCGGCTGGGTAGGTAAAACTCATTGACTTTGGGTACCCAGGACCCTGAGGAGTAACTTTGTGTTGAAGAGTTAGTGACGTTTTTCGAAGGCTGTGTGTACCATATATATATGCAGAAACCTCACTTCACCGTGGGATGTGTGTATGCAAAATAACCACAGGAGAAATAATAGACATAACAGTAACATCCTCAGATGTGTATATATACTCCGACTATACCCTTTTATGTTTCACTATGTCTGAGGATGTAATATGCGAAAGTACTTACTGTTCTGTCTATTATTTCTCCTGTGGTTATTTCGAATATATATATATATATAATTTTTTCTCAGGGGTAGGGGATGTAGTTTAATATGGGATTGGCCTTCTTTCTCCGCATCTGCTCACTTCCTTCCCCCTCCCCTCTCTCTCTCTCTCTCTGAAGCTACTGTGTCAGATTTTTATCATGGTACTATATTTTACTGTGAATTACAACACTATTTGGCCCACATTAAGGGAGAGTAAATCCAGAGCAACTGATTCCTACAAACTATTCCAAGCAACAGAACACCATAGTACTTGTTAATCTGGTCCTGTTTCCTGACATACTTTGGGGGAATCAGGCGCTCCAGTGTAGCCTACCAAGAGTCTATTCTTCCCGTAATCCTATTGCATAAGTTCGTAAGACATATTGAGGTGCCAATTGTCCTTATAACGCTTTGTAATTGTATATTTACTCAAATAGTTTATTGTTGAGTTGAGAAGGGTTTGTCATTATCAAATATAAAACTTCAAGTTTCTTAGAATGAGCGTAGATGAGGGATCGACGAAAGATTTGCACTGGTGTAGCCTAACTCAGAGTTAGGCTACTCCCCGTGGACCTACATTCGTATCTACATAAGTAATTTTTGAGCCCAAGTATGGAACCATAACTCTATTTCAAGTCTCCCAAATGCATCTTACAGTACTGTACTGCGCAGGTGCCACGTCTACGAAGCTGGACCACGAGCTACATACACACACACACTTTAGTATGTTTTAAACGTTGATTTGCAAGTAGATACTTCAGTGTAAGTTACACTTGTGTATCCCAGCTCTCGTCCCCAAAGTTGCAATCCATAAATTACATAGACTAACTAGACTGCTTTCTTACGTTAACTAGTACAACTTGTTTTTCCAAATCAAGTGTATTGCACCAATATGATAGGTAACTGGTACTTTACCCAAAGGAATTGGAATACGACCAAATAGTACAACTTCGTATGCTTTGCCTCTTAGCGTACGAGATGGCAACCCTTACAAATAATCTAGGAATGCTACAATACCGATCCTAGTCACTTCAGTATAGAATTTTTTTTTACATGAAGGGTCATCATAGCTTTCATTTAGCTCATAGACAACAAATATACGTAGCTTACTGCGTTTGCAGTATGCCTTTGCGTTACATTAGTATAAAAACGGACATTCTTGACTTCGTTTATCCACATAAAACAATAGGATGATAAATGAATAAACCTGTTTTAAATAGAGTGTTGACATTGATGCACTGTGAGCCATCCAGCTGTCCTGTGACTGCATGCAACTGCAACTTAACATCCATAGGAGGGAATAATTCACACATGTTCTATGTGCACGGTCGTCCATTTTCAGAAGGTTTCGTGTTCAGTCTCTACAGGCAGGGATGGTGAGTAGTGCAAACACATACCGTTAACGCTACCGCAAACTTGGCAATGGAATGTTCTGTTTTTGCTACCACCGCTACCTCCTTATTAGAATCACAACTTTACCTTATATAATATATTTCGACTAAATCCAGATGATTTGAAATGACAAGGAAAGTCCCTTCTGTTAAGAGCGAAAGCAGAACTGCAAACAAAGAAATAAGCTTAACCCACTGTGCGAGAATCCTCACAGGTGTTGTTGGGTGCAGGTGTGAGTGTAATGAACATGTGGGAAGTCTCAGAGCAAAGACGTAGGAAGATGAGTAACCCAACAGCTGTGTTGGAATACGTCACAAGCTACCACCGAAAATATTGCTGCTCATCAGATAACTACTGATCTCGTGTACGTTACCGTAATTATAGATGTGAAAAATATTACAGTATCCTATGCAGTTAAATTTACTCATGTATGTGGTGGGTATTAATGTTTCTAGATGCATTTTATTTGAGTTATTGTTTTTTTCCTCTCGGTTTTGCAAGATAAATACCTCCACATGCGCACTTATTAGAGTTGGAGAGGTTTTTTGTCTAAATAGGATTATTTGTCAATCTGTTTTCAAACAAGGGGTTATTAGTATACTGAATTATATTCTCTCTAACCGCCAGCACTGTATATATATACATAACTGAAGTTATCTGTGAAGTTATCTAATCAGTGTAGTTGTCCACCAAGTCCAGTAATGAGTGGGTGGTGGCAGGGTTGTCAGGAGGGCTGGTGCCGTTCCTGCTACTTCTAGTGTAGATATAGGCCTAGCCCAAGATTATATTAAGGAGAGGGTATAGTTTTGGCATTTTTAGAGAGATTGATTCCTCCAAACTATTCCCAGCAACAAACCTCCATTATCTTCGTTAATCAGGTCCTGTTTCCTGTCCTACTTGGTAATTATTATTAATTAAAAAATTAAAAGACCTTCCAAGCAATATAATCTATTAGGTTTTGTTTTCAATTATAAATCCGAGACTGCTTAGGTTTTCGCCAGGTAGTTATAGAACCCGCCCAGAGTGGCGTGAAAACAACGGCCTTGGTAACTTCTTTATGGTGACCTTGACTGTCATGGTGTCAAGTCGTAGCCTTCACACGTATCTGCTTCCTCGGATATTTTTCTTGTTTCTTGATCGGCATTCATAAACAGAACTTTTTATAATCTTTAAATTCCACTCGAGGATCAGGTGGGGTTAACCTGTACAGACTAACAATTTATTTTCACCATTAGGCTATCAAATATTTGCTAGATATGATAAAGATGCGTTATCCAAAAACTAAGCAGTAGGCCTACCAGTATTTAATCCAACAGTTAGATTAATTGATCAACGTTGGATAATTATTTTGTGGCAAACATCATGGACAGAGGGAGATACTGTGATCTGTATTTAATATCAGATCCCTTCGTGTCATAGTTCGAATCTGGGCTGCCTTGGAATTTATTTGTTGTTTATTTCCTTCTGGGGAGTTAGTAATGATATTTATGTCGTGTATAAATCAGTCTCTCCCTCAGCTTTAGAAAGAAGTCCGCTTGTACCCCGGTCTGAACCCCCCCCCCCCCATCCCCCTTCCCCCGTTTGTAATCCACCCCCTCCTCCTCCTCCTCCTCCCCCTTCTGTAATCCCGGACCCTGACCAGTGGAACGACCGTGAAAGTGGGGGTAGGGGGGTTAAAGCAGTGGAATAGAAGAGAGGGAGAGGAAAAGAGGAGGAGTTTGGAGAATGGAGTATGGGGTGGGGGGTTAGAAAAAATAAAAGAGAGAGAGAGAGAGAGAGAGAGAGAGAGAAAGCTATACTCTCTCTCTCTCTCTCTCTCTCTCTCTCTCTCTCTCTCTCTCTCTCTCTCTCTCCCCCTCCCCCTCCCCCTCCCCATCCCCATCCCCCCCCTTCCTATACTCCCCCCCCCCCACTTCCACCCCTCGTCACTCACGGTCACGCTCCAAACTCAACACAAAGTCTGGTGATTGTTTTCAACTTGGTAATGTAAGGGAAAGTATTGGTGGTCCTGCCTCTTAATTAACTTATGAAATACGACACACAAGTTTGGGGGATCGAGTACATAGTGTTTAATTAAGGGGAGATTCTGTTTTGGGGGTAAATTGGAAGGTCTACTAAGAGTCAGGAAGGTCGAGGGAGTGATGAGAGGGAGGGATGAGAGGGATGTGAGGGAGGGATGAGAGAGATGTGAGGGAGGGATGTGAAGGAGGGGTTAGGAGGATGTGAGGGAGGGATGAAAGATGTGAGGGAGGGTTGAGAGGGATGTGAGGGAGGGTTGAGAGGGATGTGAGGGAAGGGTTAGGAGGATGTAAAGAGGGAGTTAGGGAGATTTGAGAGGGCGATGGGGACGTAAGAAACAAGGGCATGTGTTTCATAGGAGGATTGAAGAGAGATGTTGCTTCCAGTTTGGGCACAATTGATTGGTGGTTTAAGATGTTTGTTATGGTACCAGCGAAATGGAGGCTACTGAATCATCCAAACTAGAGGCTGTGAATGTACGATACTGAAGTTGTGTTTCTTGTTACATACATACAGTTTGGAGGAATAAGTAGTTACCTATTATTTATTTATTTATTTATTTATTTATTTATTATTATTATTATTTTTTTACGTACACTTGTATTGTCCATCACCTGTATCCTGTTCATCTACTATACACCTGTCTAGCATACCTGTGAACGCTTATCCCTTCAGCCCAACACACACACACACACACACGCACACACACACACACATACACCTGTTCATCTACTATACACCTGTCTAGCATACCTGTGAACGCTTATCCCTTCAGCCCAACACACACACACACACACACACACCTGCTGGGCGGCTTAGTGTTGTTTACTTGTGGTGCCTGCTGATCTGATCTCTTAAGCTGCTCCTGTCTCTCTAAGTCCACGTGTGTGTGTGTGTGTGTGTGTGTGTGTGTGTGTGCTTCCTCCCACGTTCCTTGCTGGATGGATGGTTGGATGGGAAGTTGGTTGGTATGTATGTATGTACATACATACATGTTTATATACATACATAAATCACTAGGCTCTATACATACATACATAACTAAGCTTTGTAATAATTCCGCGTCAGAGTTATACATAGAACTAGAATGGGGGAAGGGAAGGGGCGAAGGAGGGAAAAAAGATAATCCAATAAAGAGAGTAGAGAGTAGAAGGAGAGAGAGAGAGGAGGAGGAGGAGAAGGAAGAGGGAAGTAAGGTAAATAAATCTTAATAACAACGAGAGAGAGAGGGAAAAAGAAGGAGCAAAAATCCAATAAAGTGGGGGGAAAGAAGAAAAAATATAGAAAAATACTGCAATAACTGCGTGAGGGAAGAAAGAGGAGGAGGAGGAGGAGGAAGAAAAGAAAATCCGACAATGAGGAAAACGAGAATTGGAAGGAAGAGAGAAAGAGAAGGAAGGAGCTAAGATAGGAAGAAAAGGAAGAATAGAAGAAAAAGAGTAGGAGGAGTTGAAGAGAAAAGAAGAAAATATAGTAATTGAAGGAAAAGACAATAATCCGATAACGAGGTATATAGTGGAGGAAGGAAGAGAATTAAGGAACAGAGGGAAGAGAAGAAGATACACAAAAAAGTCACGATGGAGGGAAGAAGGGAAGGAAGGAGGGAAAGAAGAAAATAAGGAAGGAAGGAGAGAAGAAATCCAGATAAATAGGGGAGAGGAAGGAAGGGAATAAAACTAAGGAGGAGATGGAAGAGAAACAACTCCAATAGCGATGGGAAAAGGAAGGGAAGGAAAAAAATTACAATATCGTGGAAGGAAAGGAGGGAGAAAAGGAAGGGAAGGAAAGGAGGGAGAAAAGGACTATGTAGGACTAAAGAAAGAAGTGGAATAAGAGAAAGGAGAAAACACAAAAACAAAAGGAAGAGAACGAGAAGGAAGTAGAAAATAAATCCAGGGACGGAGCGAAGGAGGAAGAACGTAGAATGATAAAGTAGAGAAAAAATATGATAACGAAGGAGAGTAATAGTCAAGACAGAGCGAATAGGAGAAGGAGGAGGAGAATTAAAAGCGAGGAATGCCCAATACCACGGAAAGTGAATGAGAAAGAGGAGAAATCGAATAACGAACGAAGGAAGGAAGGAGGGAGAGGAGAAATAAAATAACGAACGAACGAAGGAAGGAAGGAGGGAGGAAGAAAGAGGAGAAATCAAATAACGAAGGAAGAAAGGAAGGAGTGAGGAAAGGAGCAAGCGAACACAGGAAAGAAAGAGGGAGGAAAGGAGCAAGCGAATAACGAAGGAAGGAAGTAAGGAGGGAGTGAGGAAGGAAAGGAGCAAGTGAACACAGAAAAGATTACTTGTAAAGAATCCAGATTTATGGAGGCCTGGGGAACTGGCCGCTTGTGATTCACCCCTTACACCCCCTACTATACCAACCCCTCTCTATTCCACCCCCTTAATTCCCCCTTTCACCCCCTTTCACCCCTTTCCGATTCCCCTCTCTTTTCCACCTCCTTCCCCCTCTAACCCCCTTCCCAATCCCCTCTCTTTTCCACCTCCTTCCCCCCAATCCCCTCTCTTTTCCACCCCCTTCCCAATCCCCTCTCTTTTCCACCCCCTTCCCCTTCCCAATCCCCTCTCTTTTCCACCCCCTTCCACACACCCCACCCTTTTCCCCCCTCTCGATTCCCCTCCTACCACTTTCTCTCTCTCTCTCTCTCTCTCTCTCTCTCTCTCTCTCTCTCTCTCTCTCTCTCTCTCTCTCTCTCTCTCTCTCATCTTCCTCTATATCCGGTATCCTCCAAACAACCTTTACTCTTCTTTTCCTCGCCCCCCTTCCTCCACCTCGATTCCCCACCCCACACCCTCACCCCTTCCTCCCTCACCCCTTCCTCTCCCCCTCTCAATTCCCAACCCCCCAAAACACCCCCCACTCTATTCCTTAGCACACCCCAACCCCCTGTCGGCTTGGCTTAAATCCCATCTTCCTGCTTCTCTTCCCCTTCTCTTAATTCCCCTTCATACACTCTTTCCTCTATCTATATCTATTTTCTTCTTCGATCCCTCTCCCCCACTCTCTCTCTCTCTCTCTCTCTCTCACACACACACACACACACACACACACACACACACACACACACATATATATATCTGTATTCTCCTGCCCACACTCGTATTTCCTCTTCTCAGCGTACCCAGTTCCAAATCTTTCTTTCCCTTTCGACTCCTCCCATCTCTCGCCTCCCTCTCCTCCCGATATTTCCCTCCAGAGTTCAATTCCATTTTTCTTCCTTCCCCACCACCCAGCACGTGCCCCTCTTGACTCCCTTCCCCTCTCCTGCATTTTCATTCTGTTTTCCTCTCCCCTCATTCACACATTCACTCTGTTCCTCCCATCCCGATTTCCCTCCCCACTCTTCCCCTTCTTCCCAACCCACAGACCACTCCTCCCCCACAACCCACAGACTAACCCACAGACCACTCCTCCCCCCCAACCCACAGACTAACCCTCCCCCCCCCCAATCCAAACCAAACCCTCAAGAACCACAAGTTTCCCCCAGACCCTACCAGACAGACAGACAGACATACAGACAGACCCTCTCCTCTTCCCTCTTTCCCTTCTAACCTCTCCTGCTTTATCCTTCTCTTGTTCCTCCACCACCTCCTACTCGTCTACCCTCTCCTTCCCTATATGTTCTTCAACCCTCTACTCCCTCCTCTCTTGTCCTTTATATCTATTTTCTACTCTGCATCCTCTTTCTCCTCCTCCTTTACTTCCTCTTTCTCCTCCTCCTTTACTTCCTCGTTCCCACCTCTTCCTCCTCTTCCTTCTTCTGTTTACTTTAGTTTCTTACCATTTCTTAGAACGCTAGAGTTTTCTTATGATGTAGGCTATTCCGAATGATTGTATATTTTCATTAGATCACCCATAAATATTGTATACTTTTCTGTTAATTTCTATGGTTTGTTTTTCATCCCACGTAGTATCTCTTCCTGTCTGGTGTTATTGATTTGAGGGATTCGTGGGTGGGGAGGAGCCTTCCACTTTACAGTCTTTTTTACACAAAATATTAGATTAGTTTTTAATCAAACATCTTTGCAATTGTCTGGTTACCTGGTCTATTTCTGCTTCATAATTCATTGTAATTTTCCTCTTGCTTCTCGCTCATCCTTCCCCTCTTTTCTTCCATCCCCTCGCTCTTCTCTCCCTCCCTCCCTTCGCTCTTCTCCCTCCCCTCTCTCCCTCCCTCCCTGGGCTTTCCTCCCGTGCTAAGCCTGAGTTACGTCCTGGTAAATATAGATGGTGGCGCTGCCTTGTCTGACACCACAGAAATCTGACTCGATTTGTAAAAATACAAGTTTATTGGAGTGTGTATTGTGTGTAATATTATATCTATATATCTATATATATAAACAGTGTAGAAAGGGAAAGTTTGTGTATTACTATATATGTCTTCTCCCAACATGCTGTAGGTAGCAAATTACAAATTGGTTCACGTAGGCTGCATTTTAAGAGGAATCTGGTGGTATGCATTACTTCGTCTGTATAACGGAAAGTATACGGTCAGAGACACTCCCAAACGACTGCACCTTGCCTGTTGTAAATGTGTATAATTTATATTACAGTTTGAAAGGTCGTCGCCTGCAATACCTCATCAATATATTAAAATGAACACTCAGAGAATAATGATACGTCGCTATAAATAACAACTTGAGACACTTCACTTAGCGGGATGTCAAACTCTACACACTCACCATACTAATAATATTCATCGGTGGTATTACACACAGGTATTAGTAGTTGAAAATTAGTTGCAATGGGTTTGTACAGCCACAATCAAATATCCACCTACACTTTCCTTCTATCGTGGTAAATATCTTGGTAATAAAGAACAACACGTGTATGATTATGCAGCACCTCATAATAATAATTGAGGGGGTCGAGTTGACGTAAGGTGTTTGTTGTTTGATTAAATTTTGATATGGTACTGATTTATTTGTACGAATTACAATACAAATTACAATAGATAATATATAGACTATTACGATATGTGCCTGGTTTTGTATATATGTGTGTTTATATATGTGCAAGTATATTATTACAGTGTGTTGAGGATATACTTTTATGTGTGTGTGTTGGCTATATACTGCAGTGTGTGCAGGGTGAATTTATGTTTGTGTGTGTGTGTGTACTGTATTTTGTATGTACAGTCACGCACGAAAAGTTCCGGTCCCTCCTCGCTGCAATCTCATCATAAACACAGTAGCCTATGTGGTTGTGCACTATAGTAGGTAATATTTTTTCCCTTTTTTTTCGTAATAATTGTCACATTCACTCTAAGTATCACAGGAAAACAATAAGATATAGGCCAATTTATAGTAACTTTTTTTCGAAGGCCTTCACCGTTATCTAAATTAGTTTGGAAATTATTTTGAGAGACTGTATGTGCATGTGTGTCAGTATAGCCTACCCAAGTATATACAGTAAGTATGATGTTGTATACATGCGATAATTCAGTACGTTTATACAAAAATGAATACATAAGTAGTCCTTATAGGTAGAGAGGTAAGTTTTATTTGCACACACACACACACACACACACACACACACACACACACACACACACACACACACACACACATAATTATACGACATACTGACAACATTCATGCACTCAGCCACCACCGTGCACACACACACACACACACACACACACACACACACACACACACACACACACACACACACACACACACACGTAATATTTTCTAACTATGAAAGCACAGTCATAACCCTAATGACATATAACTTTCAAACAAACTAATGCCACTTATACTTTGTTGTCATTTATTTCACGAGAATGAATGTTAAAAAAGTTATAATTGCGGCAGGATTGTTGTGTCGTGTGGTGCTTGCAATGTGTGTATGTATGTATGTATTTGATTGATGATTGTGATGATGGTGGTGGAAATGGTGAGTATGGTGATGAGGATAGAAACAGGGTAGGTAGGTAGCTGCTTGTGTGTGTTTACTTTAGGGATGATGATGAAAATGGTGATGGTAATAATGTAAGTGGGTTATGAAGGTGGTTGAGTTGGCTATGGAGATGGTGATGGTGGTGATGGTGGTGGTGGTATTGAAGGTGTAGGTGGTAGTCGTGTTTACAATATATAGGTGTGGATAGGTTATGTTAATGACAGAATAGGGGTAATGGTATAGGTGTACAGTCGTGATGAAAAGTGGTGATATTGACAGTGTAGGTGGTCATTGAAAGTGGTGATGAGTGTGTAGTTAGTGATGTTGATATTGACAGTGTATAGATGGTGGTGAAAGTGATGATAATGATAGTAAAGTTGCCCCAGGTGATCATTGAAGGTGATGATGATGGTGATATTGACATTGTAGGTGCCTGAGGTGATCATTGAAGGTGTTGGTGATGATGATGAAAGTGATGGTGATAATGATAGTGAAGTTGACCCAGGTGATCATTGAAGGTGTTGTTGGTGGTGTTGGTGTTGGTGTGAGTGTTTACATTGTACGAGGTGTTGAGGTGTGGCTGGATCAACATCACACGTGTTGCTCTCTCAATATTGACGTCCACCCTGACTGATACTGACGACTCCAACCCATTGTTTACCTATTTCCTTTTCTTCTCTCTCTCTCTCTCTCTCTCTCCCTCTCTTTCTCCCTCTCTATCTCTCTCTCTCTCTCTCTCTCTCTCTCTCTCTCTCTCTCTCTCTCTATCTATCTCTCTCTCTCTCTCACACACACACACACACACACACACACACAACACATACTATCTGCACTAAGAAATATCGCCCCTTTAAGAAATAATTAAGAAAGCAATGCGTATGAACCTATAAGCCTAATGGGCAGCGTGTAAATAGGGGCCAATTTACCCCATTACCACCCATTTCACGCCCATTAAAGGGAAAAATTAATACGTCAGTGAGGATTAAGGATATATATATATATATATATTTTTTTTTTTTTTTTTTTTTTTTTTGCCTGGGCAAGATTAATGCCTGTGCTTTTTGTGGGATTATTGTATTGAGGTTAAGGGATGGTGTGTGTGTGTGTATATATATATATATGTATATGTGTGTTTGTGTGTACATCTTGTCTGTGTTATATTTATGTTTTCTGTGTGTTTTTCTGTGTGTATGTGACTTAGAGTGAGGTGGGCCGTGGGAGCAGGTTGATAAATAGATAGGTGGATGGATAGATGGATGGAGTGATATACAGGTGGATGGATACATGGAAGGAATAATACATAGGTGGATAGATAGATAGTTAGGTGGATAGATAAATGAATGGAAAGATAAACAGTTTGATAGATAAATAAGTGTTCACCCTCTGTAAAATGTGTTATGTATAAGAAGATACTGTTAACATTAATAGGGTCATGTATACAGTATATTATAACCCTTATAAATCTGTGTTATAAGTGTCAGAATGTTTATGTTTACTAATGTATAGGTCAGCTGATGTCATGGGATTGCTATGGAGGGTATTGATGAGAGAGAGAGAGAGAGAGAGAGAGAGAGAGAGAGAGAGAGATGGGGGGACTGGTAGACAAATAAGGAGAAAAAGAAAAGGGAGGTAGGGAGGGAAGGGAGGGACCTGTATACCTGTCCGTAGCCAACTCCTCACTAATTACAGGTGCACCAACAGGACCCCCTCCCCCTCCCCCTCCTCTTCTTCTGCCAGTCCTTCTGTCTCAACCTTACCATCTGTTGTATCCTCTCTCTCTCTCTCTCTCTCTCTCTCTCTCTCTCTCTCTCTCTCTCTCTCTCTCTCTCTCTCTCTCTCTCTCTCTCTCTCTCTCTCTCTACCAACACCACCACTGTCATCATTATCACCAATCACTTCTGCAACACCACCTTCACCACCACA